>JAKSXO010000035.1:0-57500 GCA_024509115.1 Crotalus helleri
AGAACTGACCCATATTTATGACCATCACGTGAGTCGTCCTGGGGTCACGTGATCCCCTTTTGTGCGACTTTCCGGCGAGCAAAATCAAGGGGGGGACGCCGGATTCAATTAACGACTGCGTTACTCATTTATCAACTGAATAATTGACTTAAAAATGGTAGCGTGAAAGGTCGTACAACGGAGCGAAATCCACTTAACAACTGTTTTTGTAGCCTTCGGACCAACTCAGTTGAAAGAAACCCAGGAATTTTGCACACTCGGAGGGGAAGAGTTTCCGTAGGATCCGTCAGAACGTTTAGAATATGGCTTACCAGGATCAAGCCAGGATTCCAAGCCTGTTTTTCTTTAACAGAGGGACAGAATCAAGATCATGTGAAGTGTTAATACCATTTTACAAGGCCTTGGTAAGGCCACACTTGGAATCCGGCATCCAGTTTTGGTCACCACGATGTAAAAAAGATGCTGAGACTCTAGAAAGAGTGCAGAGAAGAGCAACAAAGAGGATTAGGGGACTGGAGACTAAAACATACAAGGAACGGTTGCTGGAATTGGGGATGTCTAGTTTAATGAAGAGAAGGATGAGGGGGGGGCATGATAGCAGCCTTCCAGTATCTCAGGGGCTGCCCCAAAGAAGAGGGAGTCAAGCTGTTGTCTAAAACGCCTGAAGGCAGGACAAGAAGCAACGGATGGGAATTGATCAAGGAGAGAAGCAACCTGGAATTAAGGAGAAACTTCCTGACAGTGAGAACAATTAACCAGTGGAACAACCTGCCTCCAGAAGCGGTGAATGCTCCAACACTGGAGGTTTTTAAAAAGAAACTGGACAGCCAGTTGTCTGAAATGGTGTAGGGTTTCCTCACTGAGCAGGGGGGGATTCGACTAGATGACCTCCAAGGTCCCTTCCAACTTTATTATTATTATTATTATTATTATTATTATTATTATTATTATTATTATTATTATTATTATTATTATTATTATTATTAATCATCGCACAGTCAGCCAGATGTTCAGACTGCATTTGGCATTTTGTCTACCTATCGAGTCCTTCCCAAGGACCTGGGATAGGCAGATGTGGATGTTTGATGGTATTACAGATATCGTCGCAGGATGGAAGCAGTTCCTAGTAAGGCCGCCTTTTGCAATTGACTAATAGCCAATTTGTCAATGCCAATGGTGCTGTTGTTATTGTTGTTGTTGTTGTTGTTGTTGTTGTTATTATTATTATTATTATTATTATTATTACTTCAACTCCCAGAATTCACCAGCCAACCTTGGCACCTTCCCCAAGGTGCCAAACCTGGGAAACATTGGTGTAGCATGTTGAGTAGACCAGCTGTCCTTCTTTTTTCTCTCATTCTGGGTGGACAGCCAACCTTCTCCAAGCTCCAAGTTGGTTCAGCAGATCACCTGGAAGAGTCACATGAACCTGGCACTGAAGAACGTCTCTCAATTTCAAGATGTCTGTGAAAAATGTTTATCTTGGAAGTTCCCCTGATGAGTTTGGATCACATCTCCATGGTTATCAACGCCCTGAATCGCTTCTTTCATCCACGGGGAAGTATATAACTGGCAACCCAAGAGAAGATTAGTGGGCAAAGATTTGAGCACACTGAGAAAGCTTCATCCATCCAGACATGTAAGTGAACTGTGTGATGGTCCAAAGGTACCCCAGATGGGGGAAGGAGTCCCTTCTGAGAAAGTTGATGGACACGTAAGATTGGGGTTGAGTCTCCCGTCCAGATTTTCCTGCATCTTTAGCTCCAGAGTCTGGGGTGCAACTCTGAAATCTTCCAGCAGGCTTAGAAGGGGCCACCCCTGTCTTCTTCTTGTTGTTGTTGTTAACTGCGAAGTCGGGTCCGACCCATCGCGACCCCATGGACAACGTTCCTCCAGGTCTTCCTGTCCTCTACCATCTTCTGGAGTCCATTTAAATTCACACCTACTGCTTCAGTGACTCCATCCAGCCATCTCCTTCTCTGTCGTCCCCTTCTTCTATTGCCCTCAATCTTTCCCAGCACCAGGCTCTTCTCCAGGGAGTCCTTCCTTCTCATTAGGTGGCCAAAGTACTTGAGTTTCAACTTCAGGATCTGGCCTTCTAAAGAGCAGTCGGGGTTGATCTCTTCTAGGACTGACCGGTTTGAACGCCTTGCAGTCCAAGGGACTCGCAGGAGTCTTCTCCAGCACCAGAGTTCAAAGGCCTCAATTCTTTTGCGCTCAGCCTTTCTTATGGTCCAACTTTCACAGCCATACATTGCAACTGGGAAAACCATGGCCTGGACTATACGCACTTTTGTTGGCAGGGTGATGTCTCTGCTTTTTAGAATGCTGTCTAGATTTGCCATAGTTTTCCTCCCCAGGAGCAAGCGTCTTTTAATTTCTTGGCTGCAGTCCCCATCTGAGGTGATCTTGGAGCCCAGAAAAATAAAATCTGTCACTACCTCCATTTCTTCCCCATCTATTTGCCAGGAATTGAGAGGGCCAGATGCCATGATTTTGGTTTTCTTAATGTTGAGTTTCAAGCCAACTTTTGCACTCTCCTTCTTTACCCGCATCAAGAGGCTCTTTAGTTCCTCTTCACTTTCTGCCATCAGAGTGGTATCATCTGCATATCTTAGGTTGTTGATATTTCTCCCGGCAATCTTAATTCCAACTTTTGATTCATCTAGCCCTGCCTTTCTCATGATGTGCTCTGCATATAAGTTAAATAGACAGGGCGACAGTATACAGCCTTGCCGGACTCCTTTTCCAGTTTTGAACCAATCAGTGGTTCCGTGTTCGGTTCTCACTGTTGCTTCTTGACCCACATATAGGTTTCTAAAGAGACAAATGAGATGGTCTGGTACTCCCATCTCTTTAAGGACTTGCCACAATTTGTTGTGATCCACACAATCAAAGGCTTTTGCATAGTCAATGAAGCAGAAGTAGATGTTTTTCTGGAACTCCCTAGCTTTCTCCATGATCCAGCGTATGTTGGCAATTTGATCTCTAGTTCCTCTGCCTCTTCAAAATCCTGCCTGTACTTCTGGTAGTTCTCGATCCACATACTGCTGGAGTCTAGCTTGTAGGATTTTAAGCATATCTTTACTAGCATGTGAAATGAGTGCAATGGTGCGATAGTTTGAACATTCTTTGGCATTGCCTTTCTTTGGAATTGGAATGTAAACTGACCTTTTCCAATCCTGTGGCCACTGTTGAGTTTTCCAAATTTGCTGGCAAATTGAATGTAGCACTTTTACTGCATCGTCTTTTAAGATTTTGAATAGCTCAGCTGGAATACTGTCACCTCCACTAGCTTTGTTGTTGCTCAGATTTTCTAAGGCCCATTTCACTTCACATTCTAGGATGTCTGGTTCGAGGTCAATGACCATCTCATTGTGGTTATCTGGGATGTTAAGCTCATTCTTGTATAGTTCTTCTGTGTAGTTTTGCCATCTCTTCTTAATCTCTTCTGCCTCTGTTAGGTCTCTGCCATTTTGGTCCGTTATCATGCCCATCTTTGCATGAAACATTCCCTTCATATCTCCAATTTTCTTGAAGAGATCTCTGGTCCTCCCTATTCTGTTGTTTTCTTCTATTTCTTTGCACTGTTCATTTAAGAAGGCATTCTTATCTCTTCTAGCTACTCTTTGGAATTCTGCATTCAATTGGGTGTATCTTTCTCTTTCTCCTTTGCCTTTCGCTTCCCTTCTTTCCTCAGCTATTTGCAAAGCTTCCTCAGACAGCCATTTTGCTTTCTTGCATTTCTTTTTCTTTGGGATGGTTTTAGTTGCTACCTCTTGTACAATGTTGCGAACTTCCATCCATAGTTCTTCAGGCACTCTGTCTATCAGATCCAGTTCCTTAAATCTATTTATCACCTCTACTGTATATTCATCAGGAATATGATTTAGTTCATACCTGAGTGGCCTAGTGCTTTTCCCTACTTTTTTCAATTTAAGCCTAAATTTTGCAACGAGAAGCTCATGGTCTGAGCCACAATCCGTTCCTGGTCTTGTTTTTACTGACTGTATAGAGCTTCTCCATCTTTGGCTGCAGAGCACATAGTCAATCTGATTTCTATGTTGACCGTCTGGTGATGTCCATGTGTAGAGCCGTCTCTTGGGTTGTTGGAAAAGAGTGTTTGTTATGACCATCGTATTCTCTTGACAAAATTCTATTAGCCTGTGCCCTGCTTCATTTTGTACTCCAAGTCCAAACTTGCCTGTTATTCTGGTTATCTTTTGGCTTCCTACCTTAGCATTCCAGTCCCCCATGATGATAAGGACATCATTTTTTGGTGTTAATTCTATAAGGTGCTGTAGGGCTTCATAGAACCGGTCAATTTCATCCTCTTCAGCACCAGTGGTTGGGGCATAGATTTGGACTACTGTGATATTGAATGGTTTGCCTTGGATTCGAATAGAGATCATTCTGTCATTTTGAGGATTGTATCCCAGTATTGCTTTTCCTATTCTTTTATTGACTATGAAGGCTACTCCATTTCTTCTGAGGGATTCTTGCCCACAGTAGTATACCTGATGGTCATCTGAGTTAAATTCACCCATTCCTGTCCATTTTAGTTCGCTGATTCCTAAGATGTCGATGTTCAGTCTTGTCATCTCTTTTTTGACTACGTCTAGCTTGCCTTGATTCATGGATCTTACATTCCAGGTTCCTATGGAGAAAAAATCTTTACAGCATTGGACTTTCCTTTCACCACCAGATATATCCACAGCTGAGCGTCCTTTCGGCTTTGGCCCAGTCGCTTCATTCTTTCTGGCGCTACTAGTACTAGCCCTCTGCTCTTCCCCAGTAGCATATTGGACACCTTCCGACCTGAGGGGCTCATCTTCCAGCGTCATATCTTTTTTCCTTTTAGTACTGTCCATGAGGTTTTCATGGCAAAGATACTGGAGTGGTTTGCCATTTCCTTCTCCAGTGGATCACATTTTGTCAGAACTCTCTGCTATAACCTGTCCGTCTTGGGTGGCCCTGCACGGCATAGCTTATAGCTTCATTGAGTTACGCAAGCCCCTTCGCCACGACAAGGCAGTAATCCATAAAGGGGTGTCTTCTTCTGCAGAGTTGCAAATTGAAGTTTTCGCGGTTTGAAAAAGGTGTCTGTCCAACCATTTTTCTCCAGTTGTTTTTCCTACGTTGACTGGACAGTCATCAGACCCTTCTGGGCTCTGTCCCTTGAGTTGAGGTGCTCATCAAGTCTTTGACTCTGTCCTTCTTCTAGAAGATGGGATGGTCAATATCGGCAGAAGATCAGAAGATCAGAAACCGAGTTGTGGGCCCTTTCCAAGAGTTGTATAAGGGGGGGATCCATGTTCTCCATGGCTACGGCACCCCAATGTCAGCCATTTTCAGACTTTGAAGTTCTGCCATCGTGGGAAATGATTAGAATAGAATTGCTTCCCTCTCAAAAAGTGAGAAATGATGTGATTATTGATTGGAGAAGACCTCTAGTTTGAAGCTAAATCGGTGCCCTTTCCCTCTTCCCATCAGCTCTGATCCCCCGAATCTAAATATTGGTGTTCTTATTCCACTTTTATACAGCCAAAGATTTGTTTCTGACTCTCTGCCAGCCTGTTGCTCAGCCACCATGGATCTAGCCCTCAAGAGGCCCTGGGTCAGCTTGCTGGTCTTCTTCTGTGTCGGGATGGTCCATACTGACACAGGAGAGACGTACGGACCTCAGCTGAAAATTGATCCCAAAACAATGACACGCAGTAAGTAAAATGGCCTACTTTTTGAGTAAAGTTGTGTCGACTGGCTTATTCATCCAGAGATGGCTCTGCCTTGAAAGTAGCCCATGTGGAGCAAACATCAGGAGTGGACCACAGGAAAAGTGTTGTGACATTTTGTTTGATGTCAGCAATGGCTTTATGATCATATTTGTCATTAAATGTTGGATAAAATTGGCCAAATTTTGATCCCACAAAAGTTGTAAGTCCCAGACTTTGGACACATTTTATACGTTAGCTCATTTGGGGTGCCTTAATTTTTTTTAAAAAATGACCTATGGTAAACTATTTTGTCCAGTTAAAGGTTACACAAAAGGCAAACAAAAGCAGTTTAGTTGTACATAGATGCACACAGAGGAACTTTCTTTCTTTCCTTCCTTCCTTCCTTCCTTCCTTCCTTCTTCTCATTTGCTTTTCTTTTCATTCCCTTCTCATTCCCTTCTCTTCTCATTCCCTTCTCTTCTCATTTCCTTCCTTCCTTTTCCTTTTTTGTTCCTTCCTTCCTTCCTCCCTTCCTTTCCTTCCTTCCTTCCTTCTTCTCATTCCCTTCTCTTCTCATTCCCTTCTCATTCCCTTCCTTCCTTCTTCTTCTCATTTGCTTTTCTTTTCATTCCCTTCTCATTTCCTTCCTTCCTTCTTCTCATTCCCTTCTCTTCTCATTCCCTTCCTTCCTTCCTTTCCCTTTTTTGTTCCTTCCTTCCTTCCTTCCTTCCTTCCTTCCTTCCTTCCTTCCTTCCTTCCTTCCTTCCTTCCTTCCTTCTAATAGTTTTATTACACCATACATTTATTTACACCTCTATGTAAATTTTTTTAATTCTCTTTCCCCCTAGTAGAAGACAGCAATAGCAATAGCATTTCGACATATACCGCTTCATAACGCTTTACAGCCCTCTCTGAGCGGTTTACAGGGTCAGCCTGTTGCCCCCAACAAACTGGCTTCTCATTTTGCCGACCTCAAAAGGACAGAAGGCTGAGTCAACCTTGAACCGGTCAGGATTGAACTACTGGCAGGTGGGCAGAGTCAGCCCGCAATGCTGCATTCTGACCACTGCGCCACCAGGGCTGTAAATAGGAGAGTCTCTTTGCTTTCAGCGGTAGTGGGGGTGGGTGGGGAAGGGCTCCAGGAGCTGTGAGGGGAGATAGGGGTGCCCTCCCTCTAGTGTTGGGGTGGGCCTCCTCCTCCTCCTCCTCCTCCTCCTCCTCCTCCTCATGGTACAAAGTCTCACGACTTGCGTTGGCCGTCGCTTCTTTGTGGCTCTGTGTTCTAGTCATCCAGATGGCCATGACAGACAAGAAGATTTTGGATGGGATGGCGACCATGGCAACCAAGAATAAGGCACTCAAAGGCCTCAAAGGGTGAGTCCATTCATTTCCTCCGCGGTAGTCAAGGAGGAGCCAGTTGTTTGACCCCAGCAGGCTTCCTGGGGTGTGAAAATTCCCCCCCCCCAATTTTCCAGCCAATAGTTGAAGACCCAACAGATCTGGAGGTAGGGCAAGACCTTGGTTCCTAGTCAGAATGCCAAAGTCTACAGCAGCGGAATGAACAACAACAACAATAACAACAACAACAATAATAACAATAATAATAATAATAATAATAAAGTTGGAAGGGACCTTGGAGGTCATCTAGTCCAACCCCCTGCTCAGGCAGGAAATCCTATACCAGGGGTAGGCAACCTTGCCTCTTTTATGACTGGTGGACTTCAACTCCCAGAATTCCTGAGCCAGCATGGGGGAAATATGGCCCCCTCATGACTCTTTGACTTCAATTCCCAGAATTCCTGAGCCAGCATGGGGGAACTATGGCCCCTTCATGGCCTGTGGACTAACTCCCAGAATTCCTGGGCCATCATGGCTCAGCTTGGAAACCTCTCCCTTTCCCCTCAGCATGGCTGGCTCAGGAATTCTGGGAGTTGAAGTCCACAAGTCATAAAAGAGCCGAGCTTGCCTACCCCTGCCCTAGACCATTTCAGACAAATGGCTGCCCAGTCTCTTCTTAAAAACTTCCAGTGTTGGAGCATTCACAGCTTCTGGAGGCAGGTTGTTCCACTGGTTAATTGTCCTCACTGTCAGGAAGTTTCTCCTTAATTCCAGGTTGCTTCTCTCCTTGGTTAGTTTCCATCCGTTGCTTCTTGTCCTGCCTTCAGGTGCTTTGGAGAATAGCTTGACTCCCTCTTCTTTGGGGCAGCCCTTGGGAAGGTTTAATCTTGGATTTAATCCTGTCTGGACAGCTATTTGTCAGGATCTTATGAGGTCTCCTGCCTCGGACAGAGGGTGGGAGTAGAAGATCTCCGAGGTCCTTTCCATCTCTGATTGTATTCTACACACTATAGATGACAGTCCATCCACAAAGGAATCGGATTAGGGACCGCCTCAAAGGACCCTGAGGACCAGGACAAACTCAGGATCTTATTTCCCTGAGCATCTTTTGATTAGAAAGTTAGCCATAGGAGTAGCATTAAAACACAGCTCAGAGAACCCAAAGACAGATTTCATTGGGTTGTGGATCTTCTGGAGAACTTGTACAAAACTCAGAGTACTTAGGACTAGTCCCTGGACACAAGACCTGTGTACAAGTACCGTACACAAGTCTATCATCTTCCCTGCGGATTTGCATACAGCTCTTAGTACTAGTACTTGTAGACCACTTGTAAGCATGCAATTGTGGTGAATATTTGTAGCTCCGGTGTAGGATGAGGGTGAAGGATCGTTCTCTGAACTTGTGGGTTGTTCTCTGAACGTTTCCTTACTAGGCTGGGTAACAACTTCAACTCTGCTGAAGGCCTCGCCCAGTCTTGTAACGAAACCAGCCCACAAGCTGGAAGAACGAACCTTCACTCTCAACTTCTCAGCATCTCACCAGGTCCTCACCCGGTTCTCCCCGTCCTCAGACATGCTTATTTATTTTATTTATTTATTTATTTATGAGACTTATATACCGCTTTAAGTGCAAGCACTCTCTAAGCGGTGTACACCAGTAAGCAATATATATATATATATATTTACATTGCCCCCAACAATCTGTGTCCTCATTTTACCTACCCCGGAAGGATGGAAGGCTGAGTCAACCTTGAGCCGGTGAGATTTGAACCGCTGACCTGCTGAACACAGTCAGCTAAAGTGGCCTGCAGTACTGCACTCTAACTGCTGCGGTGCGCCACCTCGGCTCAGCTTTCCTCTGCTATTCTTCATGCTATTATTCTTTAATTCCTAGGATGAAACTTAAAGATTTCAGACCCCCTGAAATTTGCACAAAGTTAATTCCACCCAAGCAAATGCAGACATCCGTGATTATTACCCTCACAGTTGCTGGGAAAAGGTGAGTGAGAAGCTGCTTTTGTTCATGGTCAAGGGGCTGGAAGGTGGAGGGGGCCCACAATGTTGTGGGGACTTATTCAACCGACTGAATGGAGAATCCTGCCTAGAACCTAAGGAAATATGCTGTTTAGAACAGAAAAGAACAGAACAGAATAGAATAGAAATATAGAATAGAATGGAATGAAACAGAATAGAATAGACAGATTGTAGAATAGAATAGAACAGACAGAAAATACGGAATGGAATAGAATAGAATAGAATAGAATAGAATAGAATAGAATAGAATAGAATAGAATAGAATAGAAATACGGAATGGAATGGAATAGAATAGAATAGAATAGAATAGAATAGAATAGAATGGAATGGAATGGAATGGAATGGAATGGAATGGAATAGAATAGAATAGAATAGAATAGAATAGAATAGAATAGAATAGAATAGACCGATTGTTGAATTGAACAGAACAGAACAGAAAATATGGAATGGAATGGAATGGAATGGAATGGAATAGAATAGAATGGAATGGAATGGAATGGAATGGAATGGAACGGAACGGGTCAGAACGGAACGGAATGGAATGGAACAGAATAGAATAGACAGATTGTAGAATAGAACAGAACAGAAAATATGGAATGGAATGGAATGGAATGGAATGGAATAGAATAGAATAGAATAGAATAGAATAGAATAGAATAGAATAGAATAGACCGATTGTAGAATTGAACAGAACAGAACAGAAAATATGGAATGGAATGGAATGGAATAGAATGGAATGGAATGGAATAAATAAATAAATAAATAAATAAATAAATAAATAAATAAATAAATAAATAAAATACAGACGTATGCATATACCCACATATATTATATGACACAGAGAAACAAAACAGTCTAGTTCAGGTTATGTATACATGTGCATGGTGAGAAAAATGAATCTTGCAAGTTTACCAGATGGATGGCATAGGGCAGGGGTCCCCAATCTCTGGGCCATGGACTGCAGCTTGTTGGGAACCGGTCTGCATAAGCAGCGGGTGACTGAGCGAAGCTTTATCTGCGTGTGCGTGGGGTCTTGATTGCACATGAAACCATCCCCCCCACCCTGGTCCATGGAAAAATTGTCTTCCACAAAACCGGTCCCTGGTGCCAGAAAGCTTGGGGACCGCTGGCATAGGGAACAAAGCTGTTACAGAATCAGGTAGTCCTACTATAAATATTTCTAAACCTCCTCCCAGAAGGGAGCAATAGAAACAAACTGTGAAGTGGGGACGTGTGGGGGTCTCTAACAATGCTCCGAGCTCTAAGCACATATGAGCGCTTATAAGCAGCATCCTGAGTCACACCACCCTCCGTATTGTCGTGGAAAAACCCAATGGAAAAGACAAGAGACAGCAACACAAAACAATCTTTCTTACTTTAAGATTCAGAGGTTTATTTTGCTAATGATTTGGAACATAGCAAGCATAATAACACAACATCACCTACAATAACAGCCCATTGCAATGAGGACCATGTGGCATAGCAGATTCCAAAAGGACCGCTGTAGGCCAATGGCCCTAAGCTACACTTAAACTAACATTTTTATACCTTTCTTCTAACGACCACCCACAGATAGTCATCATCTTGCAAAATCAGATCCTTGTTCTTTTGTGCTGATCAGCAGTTTCCACATACACCCGTGTACATCTGAAACCTCTATCCATCTGCTACTTTCAGTCCCCGATGTTGCAAATATACACAAAACTATCTACTTTGCAATTTCATATTGCACAAAACTCAGCAAATTACAAAAAATACGTCTGTGCTGTGAAACAATATAGAGTTCAAGTTAAAGCTTATAATAATAATAATAATAATGATGATGATGATGATGATGATGATGGAAGGGACCTTGGAGATCATCTAGTCCAACCTCCCTGCTCAGGCAGGAAACCCTATATCATTTCGGACAAATGGCTGTCCAGTCTCTTCTTAAAAACTTTCAGTGTTGGAGCATTCACCACTTCTGGAGGCAAGTTGTTCCACTGGTTAATTGTTCTCACCGTCAGGAAGTTTCTCCTTAGTTCCAGGTTGCTTCTCTCCTTGATGAGTTTCCATCCATTGCTTCTTGTCCTGCCTTCAGGCGCTTTGGAGAATAGCTTGACTCCCTCTTCTTTGGGGTAGCCCCTGAGATACTGGAAGGCTGCTATCATGTCCCCCCTCATTCTTCTCTTCCTTAAACTAGACATACCCAATTCCAGCAACCGTTCCTTGTATGTTTTAGCCTCCACTCCCCTAATCACCTTTGTTGCTCTTCTCTGTACTCTTCCTAGAGTCTCAACATCTTTTTTACACCCTGCTGACCAAAACTGGATGCCGTATTCCAAGTGTGGCCTTACCAAGGCCTTGTAAAGTGGTATTAATACTTCACGTGACCTTGAGTACGAGGATGCTGGTTCTTTCTGAAATCAAAGGGTCAACGTGAAAACCTGGGCATTGGACCTCTTGTGGATTGGACCTGGGACCTCGGTTAGACTGACTCTTTTGTGTTTTGTGCAGCTTTATCGGTGGAAAAATGGAGATCACTCTGAAATCCAAAATGGACATCATGATTAAGGTGACCAAACACCCCACCAAGCACATCGGGATGGAGAAAACCAGCTGTGAAGTGCATCTTTTGGCCTACAAAACCAACCTTCCCAGCAAGTGAGAAGTCACAAGACGTGTCAGGAAGGGGAAGGACCAATTTGGGTTTTTTTGGAGGGAGGGCAGTTAGTTTGTGGGAGACGGCCGAGGGTTCAGAGGTCTCCCAGTTAGAAATAAAAGAGCTCAAAGGATATGGAGAGAGGATGGGCGAGATGTAGCTCGGAAACCGTCACAAAAGTGAAGAACTAGGGTGGCAGGGACCTCTGGGGAGCCTGAGGGACAAGGGTCTCCACCCTTTGGTTCTCCACAAGGTGGTCTGGTTCTCCTCATCTTGATTCCCCGTTCTTGAAAATCCGATTCTTCCATTAGTGTCCAATGTCCACGTAGATCCAAAAGCAAGACTTTCATAATAGGCAGAATAGCTCTAAGGGAGGGAGTGGGATTCTCCTCCTCCTCCTCCTCCTCCTCCTCCTCTTCTTTCTTTCTTTCTTTCTTTCTTTCTTTCTTTCTTTCTTTCTTTCTTTCTTTCTTTCTTTCTTTCTTTCTTTCTTTCTTTCTTTCTTTCTTTCTTTCTTTCTTTCTTTCTTTCTTTCAGACAGGCCTGGACTTTAGACAGCAGTCTGCACAGCATTTGGGTGAGGGGCTACAAAAAGCTGGACTTGGAGATGGCCCAGCCCTGGATTTCATTCCAGCGGAAGCCAATTTTTTCCTGACCTGTTGAATTCTAAGGGGTTCCACCTCCTGCGTTAATCTGAGGATGGAGGCAAGAGCTCCCTAACAAATTTCATCTCTCCCAAGGTTGCAACGCAGTTTTGAACTGCATGGGCGCCTCAGTACAAATATTTAAAAATGCACCTTTTGTTGTGAATACGTATTGAAATAGGGGGTGTGTAAGAGAGGCACCGTCACAGGCACAGGGAAGAAAAACAGTTCTTGTCCCCGGATGTTTGTGTGAAGATCCTTTGTTTTCCAAGGACTGGACACAACACAGCACAAGATGATAACTGCACAAAATGCTTAATTGTAGCCCACACTTTCCCTAGCAATAGCCTCTTGCCCCGGTTCACTCCATCCTCCCAGAGTTCGTAAGTTGATGTAGCTACGTCAATGAGACTTTGATGGTTGCTCCTGATAAGAAAGAAAAATCTTGACAACATAAGTAGGCAGGTTGGGCAGTAAATAAGGTTTTTTCAAGAGGCAACTGGACTGTCTTGTTTTTCTTTGAAGACGTTTCGCTTCTCATCCCAGAAGCTTCTTCAGTTCTGTCCGGATGGTGGAGAATAGAAGGACTTATACTCTTTGCAGACAGCTGGTCATTTGCCTTCTTTTAGAGCAGTGGTTCTCAACCTGTGGGTCAGGACCCCATTTGGGGTCGAACGACCATTTCACGGGGGTCGCCAAACAAGGCTGTCCGCCATTTTTTCCCCCTTTTCTTTGGCCACGCCCCTGGCACCCGGTGATGTATAAGTGGTTGGGGGTCACCACAACATGGGGAACTATATTATGGGGTCACGGCATTAGAAAGGTTGAGAACCACTGTTTTAGAGAGTCGTTGAGGCCACCTGGAGGCTTGTCTATGTCCTCAGGGTCACCTGGGTGGTGCAAATACAGATAATGTTCCAAGTGGCCTCAACGACTCTCTAAAAGAAGGCAAATGACCACCTGTCTGCCAGGAGTATAAATCCTTCCATTCCTCATCCCTCAGTCAGAGCTGAAGAAGCTTCTTGGATGAGAAGGGAAATGTCTTCAAAGAAAAACGAGAAAGTCCAATTGCCTCCATCTCTCCATCCTTCCTCATCCCTCCATCTCTCCATCTTTCCACCCCTCCATCCCATCCTTCTTCCCTCCATTCTTTTATCCATCCCTTTATCCATCCATCCATCCATAAATACATCCATCCATCCATCCATCCATCCATCCATCCATCCATCCATCATGAATGCCTCAATGGCCTTTGAGACAAATGAGACAAAACTAAAGCAGAGATTCTTGACCTTAAAACAAATGGAAAGCACTGCAGATTGATAGCCCCCATATGAATTATGTTGCTGATCTCTTGGGTCTGCTTCTCTTCTCTTTCAGCATGATTCCAAAAGTGGTGAATAAATTTTTGAATACTACACTTGGGAAGCTCTTGCCTGGCATGGTAAGTTTTGGGGCTTTGAGATTATGGAGTCATGAAGGATGGGGTTGGGGTCAAGGTATTTGAAGGACCGTTTTCCTCCCCTGGACTCTACCTGCCCCATTAGGTTGGCCAGCAGAGGCAACTCCAGGTTCCATCCAGTAGATATTGTTAAGATTGCGTGAAGTGTTAATACCACTTTACAAGGCCTTGGTAAGGCCACACTTGGAATACGGCATCCAGTTTCGGTCACCACGATGTAAAAAAGATGTGGAGACTCTAGGAAGAGTACAAAAGCCAGGTACATATTGTCATATCTGGTGGGTATGTCCTAGTGCGAAGAAATTTTGGTTTAAGATTCACACATGGTTGGAAAAGATGACCAAAATACAGGTAGAATTCAAACCAGAATTGTTTTTGTTAGGAATATTAGGAGAGAAATATGGGAAAGAGAATGACTATTTAATATGACATATACTGACAGCAGTGAGAATAGCCTTAGCCCAATATTGGAAAAATGAAAATATGCCGTCTGATGAAATTATAATTAGGAAAATTTTAGAATGTGCAGAAATGGACAGACTAACTTTAGAAATTAAAGAGAAAGAGGACACAGTTTACTTCAGGGGTAGTCAACCTTGGCTCTTTTATGACTCGTGGACTTCAACTCCCAGAATTCCTGAGCCAGCTAAGTTGAAGTCCACGAGTCATAAAAGAGCCAAGGTTGACTACCACTGGTTTACTTTAAAACATGGGAAAATCTTTACCAATGATTAGCAAAACAAACTAGCAAGAAATGATTATGATACTTAATAAGATGAATGATATGCAATATTAGAATTCAACATTATAGAAGCACAACCAATAGAACACAGTCAAACTAGAGTCTTGGACTTCAAGAGAGCTAATTTCAATAAACTTAGAGAGGGCTTGGGAAGGATTCCATGGATGAGAATCCTCAAGGGGAAAACAACTCAAGAAGCTTGGGAAATTTTGAAAAATGAGATAATAAAAGCACAGTCTAGCACAATACCAACAAAGAGGAAAAATAACAGCTCTCAAAAGAAACCAGCATGGCTGCATAAAGAACTCTCTGACAAATTGAAAGATAAAAAGGACAAGTACAGAAAGTGGAAAGAGGGGAACATAACTAAGTCAGAATATCAGCAAATAGCCCGAGCCTGCAAAGATGAAGTGAAGAAAGCCAAGGCTCAAAATGAACTAAGGCTTGCGACCAAAGTCAAAAATAACAAAAAAAGCTTCTTTCAACATGTACAAAACAAGAAAAAAGTGAAGGAAATGATTGGTCCATTAGTGGGTGGAAGTGGCAAGAAGGTGACAAGCAACAGGGAGAAAGCAGAACTATTTAACTCATTTTTTTGCACCTGTCTTTACACAAAGGGAAAAAACAGACCAACCTATCAAAAATAGTGCCATAAAAAACAAAACAGAAACACAAGTTAAGATAGGCAAGAAAATGGTTAGGGAGCACCTGTCCAGCCTAGATGAGTTCAAATCGCCAGGACCAGATGGATTACACCCCAGAGTTCTCAAGGAACTGGCAGATGTGATATCGGAGCCACTGAACTATATTTTTCAAAGATCCTGGAACACAGGGGAACTACCAGAGGACTGGAAAAGAGCTGATGTAGTTCCCATCCTCAAAAAAGGAAAAAAAATGGATCCAGGAAATTACAGACCTATCAGCCTGACCTCAATACCTGGGAAGATCCTGGAAAAGATAATCAAACAACGAATCAACGAACACCTAGAGGCAAACAAAGTCATTACTAAAAGCCAACATGGGTTTGTCAAAAATAGATCATGCCAGACAAATCTTATTGCATTCTTTGACCAAGTGACAAAATTAGTGGATCAGAGGAATGCTGTGGACATAATTTACTTGGACTTCAGTAAGGCATTTGATAAAGTAGATCACAACCTACTACTTGACAAGATAGAAAAATGTGGGGTAGACAGAACCACCACCAGATGGATCCGTAGCTGGCTGACCGGCCGTACTCAGCGAGTGGTCCTCAATGGAACTGCATCTATATGGAGGGAAGTGTGTAGTGGGGTGCCCCAGGGCTCTGTTCTGGGCCCAGTACTCTTCAACATCTTCATCAACGATTTGGATGAAGGGATAGATGGGGAACTCATCAAATTTGCAGATGACACCAAGCTGGCAGGAATAGCCAACACTCCAGAAGATAGGCTTCAGGTACAGAAGGATTTGGACAGACTTGAACACTGGGCACTAACTAACAAAATGAAATTCAATGGTGAAAAAAGCAAGGTTCTACATTTAGGCAAGAAAAACCAAATGCACAAGTACAGCATAGGTGGCACCATGCTCAATAGTAGTAACTGTGAGAGGGACCTCGGAGTCCTAGTAGACAATCACTTAAATATGAGCCAGCAGTGTGCGGCAGCTGCCAAAAAGGCCAACACAGCGCTAGGCTGCATTAACAGAGGGATAGAATCAAGATCACGCGAAGTATTAATACCACTCTTCAATGCCTTGGTAAGGCCACACTTGGAATACTGCATCCAGTTTTGGTCACCACGATGTAAAAAAGATGTTGAGACTCTAGAAAGAGTACAGAGAAGAGCAACAAAGATGATTAGGGGACTGGAGGCTAAAACATATAAGGAACGGTTGCGAGAATTGGGTATGTCTAGTTTAACGAAGAGAAGGACAAGGGGGGACATGATAGCAGTATTCCAATATCTCAGGGGCTGCCATAAAGAAGAGGGAATTAAGCTATTTTCCAAAGCACCTGAAGGCAGGACAAGAAGCAACGGGTGGAAACTAATCAAGGAGAGAAGCAACCTAGAACTAAGGAGAAACTTCCTGACAGTGAGAACAATTAATCAGTGGAACAGCTTGCCTCCAGAAGCAGTAAATGCTCCAACACTGGAAGTTTTTAAGAAGAGACTGGACAGCCATTTGTCCGAAATGGTGTAGGGTTTCCTGCCCGAGCAGGGGGTTGGACTAGATGACCTCCAAGGTCCCTTCCAACTTTACTATTATTATTATTATTATTATTATTATTATTATTATTATTATTATTATTATTATTATTATTATTATTGTTTTTCTTATGTACTATAGTCACTTACTATTATACCAATTACTGTTAATTGAACATGTGTAGTCAGACAATAGTTCACTTGTTAAAGCTTGGAAATGTTAGTGGGGAGAACTCCACTGTTGTACCCACCCCTATCCCAATTCCAACCCTGAACCCTACCCTGAACCCAATACCTATAGTGACCCCACCCCCCAACCTTTTAAAACTCAATAAAATATCGTATAACATAGAAAGAGTACAGAGAAGAGCAAAAAAGATGATTAGGGGACTAGAGGCTAAAACATAGAAGGAACGGTTGCTGGAATTGGGTATGTCCAGTTTAAGGAAGAGAAGGACGAGGGGGGACAGGATAGCAGCCTTCCAGTATCTCAGGGGCTGCCCCAAAGAAGAGGGAGTCAAGCTATTCTCCAAAGCACCTGAAGGCAGGACAAGAAGCAACGGATGGAAACTCATCCAGGAGAGAAGCAACCTGGAACTAAGGAGAAACTTCCTGACAGTTAGAACGATTAACCAGTGGAACAACCTGCCTCCAGAAGTTGTGGGTGGTCCAACACTGGAGGCTTTTAAGAAGAGATTGGACAACGATTTGTCTGAAATGGTGTAGGGTCTCCTGGTTGGGCAGGGGGGTCAGACTAGAAGACCGCCAAGATCCCTTCCAATTCTGCTATTCTGCATTCTGCTCTAAATAAAATGAATCAATCTGCCTCAGAAGCCGCCTCCAGTCCCCATCTCCCGGGGGTCTAGCTGCAACCACATCTGCTGCTCTTTTCCAACCATCTCTCCTTTCTCCCTCCCTTGCCTTCCAGATGTGCCCAGCAGCAGACAACGTGATCGGGTTTATGGAGACAAAATTAGAACACATGTTTGGTGAGTGTTTGCGAATTTAAGGGAGTTTAGCTGGGGTCGAGCTGTCCTTTCTCATCGTGACAGCCCAGGGGCCCCCATCGTCTAACCTCTAACCTCCATTCGTTGAGAAAGGTAGAACTTATTAGGGATCAAGCGTATTGTAATAGTGCAAAACCAGAACTGAGAATCGCGCACCGAAATCCATGAATTCTATTCTTCCCTCCCTTAACGGTCTCCCGTTGCCCCTTCCCAGTGTAACCAATCGGGTTCGGGAAAGATGCTTTCCTAACGGGTCAGTCCAAGCCCAGTTTGGGGTGTGGCCCTTGCTTTTTCCAGCTGGGTGATATGAGGCAGCATCCTGAGGAGGTACAGCTTTTACTTTCGCTTCCCCAAGCAGCCGGATCGTTTCTTTTTGGAATTTAAGGGAGTTTAGCTGGGGTCGAGCTGTTCTTTCTCATTGTGACAGCCCAGGGGGCCCCATCGTCTCGGACCTGAAGGTAGAACGTGAGAAAGGAACAGGTGGCCCAAGCTGGGGGCTACAGCCTGACGCCTTGACCTTCTGGAGGGCTACAAGAGACAGTTTGCGGATACGCTAGCACCCCAAAGTCTGAATTTTGAGTTTTTCCTACCTCTTTGGGGAGGAGAGGATCTGAATATCCCGCTCCCCCAAGTCAGTTCTTCAGTTGACCTTTGCTCTTTGCAATTGGGGTGGGGGTCCCAAAGGGGCTTTTTTCAGGAGGCCACTGGACTGTCTTGTTTTTTCTTTGAAGACGTTTCGCTTCTCATCCCAGAAGCTTCTTTAGGTTCTGAGTGGATGGTGGGGAAGGGAAGGATTTATACTCCTTGTAGAGTATAAGGTTCTCCCCAGATTTAAGTAAAGATTCCTTGGATGATCAAATCAAGCTGCTCAGAATATCAAGAATCAGGGAATAACAGAGTGGGAAGGGACCTTGGAGGTCTTCTAGTCCAACCCCCTGCTCAAGCAGGAAACCCTAGACCATTTCAGACCACCTTCCTTCCTTCCTTCCTTCCTTCCTTCCTTCCTTCCTTCCTTCCTTCCTTCCTTCCTCCCTCCCTCCCTCCCTCCCTCCCTTCTTTCCTTCCTTCCTTCATCTCTTTCTTTCTCTCTCTCCTATCATTCTTTCCCTCCCATCTTCCTCCTCCTCCCCCTTTTCCCCTTTCATCCTTCTCCCAAAGTTGCTTTTTTCAGGGGGCAATTGGACTGTCTTGTTTTTCTTTGAAAACATTTCACTTCTCATCCCAGAAGCTTCTTTGGCTCTTATTGGATGGTGGGGAAGGATTTATACTCCTTGCAGACAGTTAGTCCTTTGCCTTCTTTTAGAGAGACGCAGGTCAACCTCCAAGTGGCCTCAATGACTCTCTAAAAGGAGGCAACTGACTAGCTGTCTGCAAGAAGTATAAATCCTTCCCTTCCCCACCGTCCAGTGAGAACCTGAAGAAGCTTCTGGAATGAGAAGCGAAATGTCTTCAAAAAAAAACAAGACAGTCCAGTTGACTCTTGAAAAAGTCCCTTTGGGACAACCAGGACCTGGAGGATGGAGAATTCTCCATGGACAATTGGTGGGGGTCAGGTTGTCCCACTTGGGATGTCCTCTAAGGTGAAATAAGAGTGTTGGATCCAGTCAACTTTTAGGAAAGTCGGATAAACGATCAAGAACTAAAATCCCAAGCAGCTTCTTCCTACACTTTAGCGATCTTGGTTTAATTGACTTGGTGGCCGGAGATGTTCTTACATGGAATTCAAGAAAGTTCACTTGCTTGAAATGTTTTCTTGAATGAAAATCAGAGAATCAGTCATGAGATTCCATCAAGAACATCTCTGATTCTTCTTCAACAACCCAAAGGGGACCCATATCTCAGAATGTTGTAGCTGGAGTCCCTCTAGTTTCTCCACGTTTCTCCACTGGACATCCTGGTCACTTGGCCATTGGGGCTGATCTTGGTTTGTTATGGTTTGCAGACCATGATTTATTCCTGGTGTGGACAACTTGCAGCTCCCCAAGATCACACTGCTGCAACGAGTGTCTTCTATGAATCACCTCACTTATATCTAGAGTAGAATGGAGCTGGAAGGGACCTTGGAGGTCTTCTAGTCCAGCCCCCTGCTCAAGCAGGAGAACCTATACCATTTCAGACAGGTGAATGTCCAGTCTCTTCTTAAAAATCTCCAGTGATGGAGCCTCCATGACTTCTGGAGGCAGGTTGTTCCACTGGTTAATTGTCCTCATTGTCAGGAAGTTTCTCCTTGATTCCAGGTTGCTTCTCTCTTTGGTCAGTTTCCAACCATGGTTTCTCGTCCTGCCCTCTGGTGCTTTGGAGAACAACGTGACCCCCTCTTCTTCTTTGGGGCAGCCCCTCAGATACTGGAATGCTGCTATCATGTCTCCCCTGTTTCTTCTTTTCTTTAGACTGGCTAAACCCAAGTCCCGCAGCCGTTCTTTGTATTTTTTAGTCTCCAGGCCTTGGATCATCTTAGTTGCTCTTCTCTGATTTTTTTTTTCCAAACTCTCAAAATCTTTTTTGTGATACGGTGACCAAAACCGGCTGCCATATTCCAGGTGTGGTCTTACTAGGGCTTTTATAAAGCGGTACTAATACCACGCATGATCTTGATTCTATGCCTCTGTTCATTCAACCCAGGATTGTGTTAGCTTTTTTTGGCTGCTGCTGCACACGGCTGGGTTTGACAAACCCTGTTTGAATGTGGATGCGATTCCTGTCTATTTTCACAGAAAAGAAATCTTTTGGTGAGAACCGCACAATGTGGTACGAAGTGGTTGAAGATCCAGAAGTCTTCCCAGATTACAAGTTAATTCAGCTTAAGGTAAGAATGGTTGGCTACATCATTCAACATGCCTCCACATTTTCAGCGGTCAGCATTGATTTGGGGCTGAGGTCTCCATGGGAACACAAGGACATTCTCTTCCTGATTATTTCAGCCAACTCTGTGTCAGTGGGATTCTCCTACCAGCTGAGATTTTCCACAAGGGGATGCCCAGAGTGGCTTACATCAACTTGCCATGGGGACAGACATTGTGTTCCATAAATTTGACTCTTCTCCTGTAAACGTCCCAAAGCTGCCTTTTCAAGAGACAACTGGAATGTCTTTGCTTTTCCTTGAAAATGTTTCTGTCATGGTTCTGACAGATGAAACTCTTCAAAAGAACTTCGAGGCATTGTTTACCTTAAAGAATCTTTTATCCGAGTAGCATAATATTGGCACTGCATAATCGAAGCCAGAAACCGAATTCCCCTCCCCTGGGCACATAGTATCAAAGCACAATTCCCTCCTCCAATTAACAGGCATAACTCACACTTCGCTTCCTCAGGGTCTTGCGGAAGAACAGGGTAGAACAACGACTCATGACCTTTTACCGGTCTACTATAGAAAGTGTCCTCTCACCCTGTATTGTGGTTTGGTATGCTGGCTTGACAGCCACGGATAAGAAGGTATTACAGAGGGTGGTGAGCACAGCACAAAACATTGTGGTCTGTCCCCTGACACCACTGGATGACATCGCCAGGGCCCGTTGCCTTGGAAGAGTGAGGAAAATTCTCAGGGACAACTCACACCCTGTTGGTACCTCTTTACTCTCCTACCGTCAGGTAGGAGATATAGAAACATAGCCAGCCGTACCAACAGGTTAAAGAACAGTTTCTATCCATGGGCTGGAACTTTATGTGTGATAGACTCGTGAGACCGGCACGTTGTGCAATTAGCTCACATGGTGTAATAAGTTGGTGGGTTATTGGCACTGTGAGTTGTGGTGGTGGGAGCATGGAGAGAGGCTCAGCCAATCTCATTGTACACATGTTGTACTTTGATAATAAAGGTTCATTCATTCCACATTCCCCAATTAGCTTGAAGCACGGGCTTCCTCTCCAGCTCTCCAGCCCGCCAATTCCTTATCAGCTCTGGTTACAATAACCTTGATTCTCACCCTAGGTTTAGTGTTGTTATGTCTAGTTAGACTCTCATGCACACACACCCCTTCCAGCATCATTTAACTCTAAAAGCAGAAGGGAAAAAGATGGCTCCATTTCCATCTGTTGTCAATGCAAAAACATCTGATGTTAGCAGCGTTGACAGTTTCACTTCTCATCCAAGAAACTTCTTCAGTTCAGTTCAGTTCTTAGAACAGAAGAAGCTTCTTGGAGGAGAAGTGAAACCTCTTCAAGGAAAAAGGAACCTCTTCAAGGAACTCCAGTTGCCTCTTGAAGAAGCACCTTTGGAACAGCCATGACCTGGATGACTCCATAGAAATTTAGTCATGCACCTGGGGATGGACACCCTTCGAAGAAAACGTTGCGGATCGCAGGAACCATTTGTGCTCCAGTTGGAGATGCAGACAACACATCCCCATCATTCTGCGCTCGTCTCCAACCATGAAGGGACCCAGGGCAGAAGACATTCTGCAGCCAAGAAGGCTCCACACCCATTTGCACCCCTCAGGAGACCCTGAGGACATAGTTGAGCCTCCAGGTGGCCTCAAGGACTCTCTAAAAGAAGACAAATGACCAGCTGTCTGCAAGGAGTATAAATCCTTCCATTCCCCACCATCCAGTCAGAACATGAAGAAGCTTCTGGGATGAGAAGCAAAAGGTCTTCAAAGAAAAAACAAGACAGTCCAGTTGCTTCTTGAAAATGTCCCTTTGGGACAACCAGGACCTGGAGGATGGAGAATTCTCCATAGACACTTTCTAGAGTCTTCTACATCTTAATCTGAAGGACTTCCACAGGGAACTTCCATAAGCCAAGAATTGTGGCTTACGTGCCGGTGACATAGATGCACAGCCTTTTTGCTTCATCCTGCAATTCTTGTACTCTTAGTGACCTTAGAAGTCAACACCAGGGTTCATGGCCTGTTGCTTCACAACACGGATTATACATAGATGAGGAATGTAAAACCTTGCTTTTTTCACCATTGAATTTCATTTTGTTAGATGGCGCCCAGTGTTCAGTTTTCAAAGGAAAACAAGAAAGTCCAGTTGCCTCCTTTGGAACAACTAGGACCTGGATGGCAGAGAATCTTCGTAGAAATTTAGCTTTTGCAATTTGGGATGAACACCTCCTGTAAAGCTGTCCTGCTTGTTGGCCTCACCACTATCCTGTGCTGGGGCACGACGTTTCAGTTGCTTTTGAAATGGTGACGTTGGTATTTCTGCTTCCTTTTCTAGGCTAAATTCCAATCTAGTAATGGAGAAATCATAGAGGCCACACCTGATCCGGTCCCTGAAGACCTGCCCCCAAAAGAGGAAGGAAAGAACGCAGTCTATCTACCTGTGGCGATCATCAACGTGGCGGTGACATTGATGGATGGCTTATTCAACTCCGTTATTACCGAAATTGAGGTGACTAAAGCAGTGGTTCTCAACCTTTTTAATGCCGCGACCCCTAACTGGTCGTAAGTCGAGGACTACTCAACTGGTCGTAAGTCAAGGACTACTCAACTGGTGCAGCACTGTTTGCAGAATGGGACTTTTGGTGGGCTCAGCAGGGCAGAGACAGCCTGGACAATTCCTATTGGCTTTTGAAAGCCAATAGAATTAGACTCTATTCAAGAGAGTCTATTCTATTGGCTTTCAAAAGCCAATAGAAGAAAAGGGAGTAGCACAGCTAAGGAAAAGGGGGAAAAAAATGGCGGACTGCGTTGTTTGTCGACCCCCATGAAATGGTCGTTCGACAGGTTGAGAACCACTGGACTAAAGAATCGATTCCTTGATTTTGGATGAAAAAGCTGCTTTGGATTCCTTGAAACGCTTCCTAAATCTCTATAGTTCCTTCGTAAGGGCGCCTCCTTCGTGAATCTAGATTCTAAACCAAGGAACTGGCGTGTTGTTGATATGAATTCAGCCAGCTCACTTTCTCCCATATTGATTTCTATGGGAAATTAGCTTGACCGACTTTGGGGTAAAAGGTCATTGTTTGCTACCTTTGGTTAGGCTCTTTCGTTTTTGTTACTAACCTGAATATTTCTCTCCCTTTTTTTGGTCAGGGTTCCACTCCTACTACTGACCAGCTAAAAGAAATATTGCCAGATGTAAGTTTTTTTGTGTTTTTTGGGGGGGGGGCTACCTTGCAAGAAATGATATGTTTTCAGAAGGATAAGACAGCATCAGCAATTTGTTTGGCTCTGCAGGATGATGGGGATAAATAAATGAAGAAAAAAAGAGAGAGAATGATGGAGACATAGGAGATGGAGAGAAAGATAAATAGATAGATGATAGATAAGAGAGAAAGAGAGAGATGATAGATAGATGGTAGCTGATATATATAATGATAGATAGATAGATAGATATAGATAGATAGATATAGAAAGATAGAAAGAAAGAAAGAAAGAAAGAAAGATAGATAGATAGATAGATAGATAGATAGATAGATAGATAGATAGATAGATAGATAGATAGATAGATAGATAGAGGTAGGTAGGTAGGTAGGTAGGTAGGTAGGTAGGTAGATAGATAGATAGATAGATAGATATAAATGAGATAGATAGATAGATAGATAGATAGATAGATAGATATAAATGAGATAGATAGATAGATAGATAGATGAGAAACAGGGGGGAGAGAGATATAGAGATAGAGCAATAAATAGATACTTGAGAGATGATAAATGATAAATCCTGTCTCATCTTGTATCAGGAATGTAGGAACTGGGAAAGAGGAAATTATTATTTTAATATTTCAAAAAATAATAAAACATATCTATCTATCTATCTATCTATCTATCTATTTATCTATCTATCTATCTATCTATCTATCTATCTATCTATCTATCTATCTATCTATCTATCTATCTATCTATCTATCTATCTATCTATCTATCTATCTATCTATCTATCTATCTATCTATCATCTTTCCTATCCAGATGATAGATAGATAGATAGATAGATAGATAGATAGATAGATAGATAGATTCTAGATAGAAAAGAGAAAGTGAGAAAGACACACACACACAGACACATACACACAGAGAGAGAGAGAGACAGAAAGAGAGACAGACAGAGAGAGAGAGAGAGAGACAGAGAGACAGAGACAGGGAGGGAGGGAGGAAGGGAGGGAGGGAGATGGGATCTGTGAAGCCTAACCTCTAGTAGTCAGCCACATCCTTCTGGAGGCAGTCTACAGATGTGCTCCTTGCAGCTGCCAGGGATGGGGGTCACCTTCAATGAAGAAGCCCTCAGAGAAAGTAAAAGATCAAAGGGGGGGCACTGTCTCCCCACTCCTCAGCCCCAAAACAGTGAACTTGGCAAAGGTGGACAAAACCATCAATTCAAAAACTTGTTTGCAGAAGTCGGTCACAGCAGGCTGACATTAAGGATTTTTTCAATTTCTGCAGGCTGATCTACCTGCTGGAAAAGAAGTGAGAATTGAAATAGCTCAGAAAGTCAACGTCACATTTATTGTGTCACCTACCGAAAGCCACATGACAACCCGTTCCAAAGCCTCGTTCTTGTCTGTTGAAGATGGCGCCGAGCTCCTCTCCATAGACATGGTACGTCATGATTCCGTACGAGTCCCTTCGTTGTGGTTCCGGCTAATGAAACATTCCAAAGAACTTCCAGGCATTTATTTTCCTAAAAGTCTCTTATTGTTACAAAATGTCGGCACAGGCACAACGGAGGGATGCTAGGATCTAAGTTCTCTTCCTCTGAGCAGTTCAATTATCAGCATGTTCCCTCCCTAAATTAGCCGTCATATCTCACACTATCCAATTAGTGTGAAGGTCAAATGTTTTCTTCCTCTTTCTTTCCCGGGCTTTACCCCCAACGCCCCTTCTGCTCTTTATTAACCCCATATTTACCAGACAATTCTGCATATTGTCAAAAGCAAGAATATACAATATTTGCAGCGTTGACACCCTTTGCCAGAGGCCAGCAGCCTTAATCTGTTTAGGCATCCTCACCTTCCCAAAATAACCTATACGATGACACCCTTGTTAAGGTAGAGGGTGTCATGATGAATTCAACCCTACGTCTCCAAGGTCATTCCATCAATATTGCATCACTGGGGCCCTCACACACCTACGCAGATAATAAGGAAGGAAGGAAGGAAGGAAGGAAGGAAGGGAGGGAGGGAGAGAGGGAATGTGGGAGGGAGGGAAGAAGGGAGGGATGGGAAAATAAAAAGAAAGGCGGGTAGGAGGGAGGGAGGGAAAGAAGGAAGGCACAAGGTACTGGAACAACTTCCTGAATAGGCCAAAGCAGTTTCTTCATTGTCGCTCATCTACATTACAAGAATCTCACCAGACTGGCTGTGTTCCCTTGGGAACCACCAGATAAGGCTTTGCTAGCCTGGTCTAGGATGTTTTCTCCCATGGAGCGACTCCACGCTGGCACGTCCCTTAAATTCCCCCTCTCCTTGAGCCAGTGATTCCTCCACACTCCCGAGGGCCATCCTGGTCACCATCCTCTTTCCGTGTTTCAACTGTAGGTGCAGGAATGCAGCGCCAATTTTGGCATAAAAGAGGAACGGCTGTCAATCTCCCTGGAATCAGGATCATGCAGGTACTCAACCGAGGAGGTGCCTCTTGCTCCAAAGACCCCCAGCTGAAGGAGATGGCCTTGAGGAGGTCTCCTCAAAGGCCAATTTCAGCAACACCCTTGAGGTTGCCAAGGTCAAGTTCTTTTAGATCCTCCACTGCAGACTCCTCTGAAAGTAAACGTAAGGCTGCTGTATCAGCAGATGGATCAGATAAAGAGAGGAAGGTGGACACGACGAAATTGCAAAGTAGTTATGTTCTCACCTCCTCCTTCTTCTCCTTACAGGACAACGGAGATTTCTTCCCCTGCTGGAGATGTAAGCCTGAAGCTAATTTAGGATACTGGGGATTACACATTTAAGAGGGGCCTTATCCACCTGAGGGGGGATGTGTTACTTTGGGCTGGGACCGGGAGAAGAATTAATAACCTGAAGAAGTGATGGATCTAATCTGAGTCGGTCACCGGGACCAAAAGTTTATTCTTCCGAGCTTTGGGGCCTGTGCTGGAACCCATCGCCAGAATGTGTGCGCTGGGCTGTTCTATGTGATGTATTTGTATTGTTTATTTATTTTATTTTTATTTATTTATTTATTTGACTTATATACCGCTTTAAGTGCAAGCACTCTCTAAGCGGTGTACACCAGTAAGCAATGTATATATATATTTACATTGCCCCCAACAATCTGGGTCCTCATTTTACCTACCTCGGAAGGATGGAAGGCTGAGTCAACCTTGAGCCGGTGAGATTTGAACCGCTGACCTGCTGAACACAGTCAGCTAAAGTGGCCTGCAGTACTACACTCTAACTGCTGTGCCACCTCGGCTCATTGTATTGTTCCTGGTTGTGTGTAGCTTTTTAGTTGTTAATTAGAGTGTTGATGGATGGCTATTAAGTCATTTTACTGTTGTTTCCTTGTGCCTCTGTGCCCTCGGCTCCTAAGTGGTGATAGGCTGGTGATAAACCAGGCTTCAATAATTTCTCTGGCTATTTTTGTCCTTGCTCAGCCAACAATCATAATAGCATGTCGACACTGAATACATGTCCTTGTTCACTCCAATGCGAGGCCAAAAAGTTTGGAAGAATAAATCTTTGGTCCGGGTTGCCGACTCAGATTGGATCCTGCAACATTATTCTGAGCCAGGTGTATTTACCTGCATTCACGAAGAGGTCATTTTGCCTCCCCCCTCCCCGAAATATTAGACGTTTGCATAGAGTCTTATGGACGAGAACCGGTTCTTGCTTGGAGTGAAATAATATCCAGTTTATTCCATGTATATCAGCAGACTATTTATCCCTCTTTTATACTGTAATAGAAACCAGAGAGTCTTTGTAAATAAGAGTAAAAGTTTCTTTTGAGTTAAAGTCCACTTTGGGTCCAACCTCACATGTTTATAATATTCTTGCTCCATCTGGGGCAATTTCCTTTTCTTGGGGACGTAGTCTTTACTTCCATTCTGGCCACCCAGCCATGGAATGTCCTGATGTTCTCCTGCTCCAATTTTGACTGCTTCCTTCTCGCTGTTTTTTTTTTATTAAAAAGTTTTTATTTTCCATTTATTCATACGAAATACAATTAAATTCCTAACCATTGGTACCGCCTGCCCATTCCCCCCAGGCTGCGTCCACCCTCTCTAAACCTTCCCCACTTCCCTTCTCTTTCTCTCCTCCCCTCCTACTCTCTTCCCCTCCCCTTCTCCTCTAACCATCCTACTTCCTCCCTACTCCTTCCTCCCCTCTCATCCCTCTCACACACATGAACACAACATAGGGGAAATGCCCAAGCGTTCACCATGACTATATTATCATTACCCACCCACTCACCCACCCACCCACCCTCAACCCCCCCTCACTTCCCAGAGCAGAGTACAGGGTTATTAATAAGAAAGTTAACAATAATAAAAAAAGAAAAGAAGAAAGAAAAAAGAAGAAAAAAAAGAGAACAAAAAAAAACATCATACTTAACCTTTAACTCCCCTTAAATTAAGTCATATAAACAAATCTCTACAACAGTTACTATAAAATTTACTCATAAAATAAATGAAACTTTATAGTCCCATATTTTTTCTGAATATAATCTATCCATCTTCTCCATACAATAATATATCTTTCTTGTGTATGATCTCTTCTCGCTGTTGTAGGTAGAACCAGCCAAGGATTTTATGAAAACTGTCATGGATGGCTGGATCCCACAAGCCAATGGTAAGTGTTTGAGGCCCTAGAACCGTGGTGGCGAACCTATGGCACGCGTGCCACAGGTGGCATGCAGAGCCCTCTCGGTGGGCAGGTGCGCCGTCGCCCCAGTCCTAGGCCTTCAGCTGGGTTTTATAAAACCTTTTTGCTTTAAGCCTCCGCCGCCGTGTGCAAAAAAAAAAAAGGCTCAATCAAATCAGTCAATTTCAACTTCTCGTGGGGAAAAAAAAGATCTCGCAAAGTTGGAATTGATTGATTGAACTTTTTAGTCCCATCCAGTCTGCTGTTATCACCGCAACCACGCCCACCCAATGGGCCACTCCCACCCAATGGGCCACACCCACCCAACTGGCCACACCCACCCGGCACCCGATGATACATAAGTGGGTTTTGGGTTATAGTTTGGGCACCCGGTCTCTAAAATGTTCGCCATCACTGCCCTAGAAAGAGTGCAGAGAAGAGGAACAAAGATGATTAGGGGTCTGGAGGCTAAAACATGTGAAGAACGATTACAGGAATTGGGCAGGGCTAGTCTAGTGAAGAGAAGGACAAGGGGGGACATGATAGCAGTCTTCCAGTATCTCAGGGGCTGCCCCAAAGAAGAGGGAGTCAAGCTGTTCTCCAAAGCCCCTGAAGGCAGGAGAAGAAGCAACGGAGGGAAACTCATCAAGGAGAGAAGCAACCTGGAACTAAGGAGAAACTTCCTGACGGTTAGAACAATTAACCAGTGGAACTACCTGCCTCCAGAAGCAGTGAATGCTCCAACACTGGAGGTTTTTAAGAAGAGACTGGACAGCCCTTTGTCCGAAATGGTATAGGGTTTCCTGCCTGAGCAGGGGGTTGGACTAGATGGCCTCCAAGGTCCCTTCCAACTCTGTTATTCTGCTTTTGGTGATCAAATTTTGGGAAAGTCCGGGGGGGGGGAAAAGAACCATTTAGAAGTATCATTAGCTGCTGAAGAGGCACAGACAGGAGAAGGAAAGCTTCTTCTTCAGTTCTAAAAGAACTGAGCTGAACGAAACTTAGAACCGAAGAAGCTTCTTGGGCGAGGGGCGAAATGCTTTCAAGGAAAAGCAAAACCCAAGGAAGTCCAGTTGACTTTTTGGAAAAGCGCTTTTGGGACGAACACGACCTGGAGGGTCGAGAATCTCCGTCGACATCCCGGATGGGAAAGAAGAGGCGGAGTCAACAGCTGCCTCCTGTTTTGCAGATGTCTTGAGCAAGAATCAGATTCCTCTCCCAAGCCTGCTGGGGCTGATGTACCGTGAAGGTGAAGCCACCCTCAGTTTTGGAGAGGTGAGTTGGTGGAAGCTCAAGGGTTTGCGACAGGGTTGATTGTAGCTGGAGAACACGGGCTGCCCCGAGGGTCCAGGCGTCATGGCAGGGGTCTCAGAAGACAGTCATCTAGTGCAATTGTATCTCAGCCCCTTTTTTACTTGGGGCATTTGGACAGTCCGCAAACTCCTGGGGGCAGAAAGGGCTGCACTGGGTGATGCTATTTAGTTGGGTCGTGAAACATCGGCAAGAAAACTTCCAAGCTCAGAGAGCACCCAGGACCCCGTCCTCCTCCTCCTCCTCCTCCTCCTCCTCCTCCTCCTCCTCCTCCTCCTCCTCCTCTTGTCGTCTCTGCAAATCCCCCTCCCTTCGAGCACTGATGATGTCTCCTAGTTGGGTCATGAAACATCTGCAAGAAAACCCTCCAGCTAAGAGAGAACCAAGGACCCCACAGTCCTTCCTCCTCCTCCTCCTCCTCCTCCTCCTCCTCCTCCTCCTCCTCCTCCTCCTCCTCTTCTCATCTCTGCAAATCCCCCTCCCTTCTAGCACTGATGATGTCTCCTAGTTGGGTCATGAAACGTCTGCAAGAAAACTACCAAGCTCAGAGAACACCCAGGACCCCACAGGTCTCCTCCTCCTCCTCCTCCTCCTCCACCTCCTCCTCCTCCTCCCTTCTAGCACTGAGGATGTTACCTAGTTGGGTCATGAAATGTCTACAAGAAAAGAGTGAAGCTCAGAGAGCACCAAAGAACACACAACTCTCCTCCTCCTCCTCCTCCTCCTCCTCCCTTCTAGCACTGATGATGTTCCCTAGTTGGGTCATGAAATGTCTGCAAGAAAACCACCAAGCTCAGAGAGCACCAAGGATGCCACAGTCTTCCTCCTCCTCCTCCTCCTCCTCCCTTCTAGCACTGATGATGTTCCCTAGTTGGGTCATGAAATGTCTACAAGAAAACTACCAAGCTCAGAGAGCACCAAGGACCCCACAGCTGCCCTCCTCCTCCTCTTTCTCCTCCTCCTTTCTCCTCCTCCTTTCTCCTCCTCCTCCTCCTCCTCCTCTTCTCATCTCTGCAAATCCCTCTCCCTTCTAGCATTGATGATGTCTCCTAGTTGCAAGGAAACAGCCAAGCTTAGAGACCCCCAAGGACCCAGTTGAACCCTGGGCTGTACATATTCTCTTCCATCAGTACAAAAGTGTCGCTGCCTCCTTGGTCTGTCCGTTGTCCACCTGGTGGCCCCAATGTTGGACCTGCAAGGAGGACAGCCAGCTGATTGTTAGAGTGCAAGAAAGGGTGTGCAAATAAGAAATAATTGCTGTGATTTTCCAATCTTCACAGAACGTGCTGGTCTTCCACGTGACGATTGAGACTTACGATGAAACCGAGATGGCAGAGCGAATAAGACGCTACCAAGAGAAGCCCAAGACCTCATAGAAAGGGGAAAGAGTAGAGGTCTTTCTGATCAACACATCCCCCCCCCCCTTGACTCATTCAGCCATTGAACCTCTGCCTTGGAACAAATTTGGCAGAATTCACACGCCAATCGAGAAGATAAAGGCGGCCTTCTTTAATGTCTTTTAATTATTCACATTTTTTGGTAAACCAATTTGAGGTATGGTTAATTGGGAAGAACAACACACATTTATACGATCAATTAATGCCTAAAAAAACCCCGATTTGGTGCTTCCAGGAACCTTTTTTTGCTGAGGTATCTCTTTCCTTCTTTGCCCGGGAAACTTCTACTCTGCTGTGTCTTACTCTCAATAGTAGCAGCTCACTAGGGACTTAGGGAGAATTCTGTCCATGTTTATCAAATAAAATATTCCAATTTCCTCTCCTGCAATTCTTGAGTTTGCTTTGGACTTGCATCTCTTGAGGTTTCAGCAGGACCGTGGTGGGGTTCTGGAGCGACTCCTGTCCACAGCGCCAGGATGTGGATGGACAAGAGATGCTGGCCTGAAAGTTGATCAAACGATCTTCAAAGCAGGTCTGTTGGATCAGCTCACACAGGTTAATGTCAGAAAGTAGCACCTTGAGAACCAGGGATGAAGGCCTGCTGGATGAAGTTGTGGTCCTTCATGTCAGAAATTAGCCCCTTGAGAACCGGGGATGAAGGCCTGCTGGATGAAGTTGTGGGTCCGTGTCAGAAATTAGCCCTTTGAGAACCAGGGATGAAGGGCTGCTGGATGAAGTTGTGGGTCCTTCGTGACAGAAATTAGCCCCTTGAGAACCAGGAATGAAGGCCTGCTGGATGAAGTTGTGGGTCCTTCATGTCAGAAATTAGCTCCTTAAGAACCAGGGATGAAGGCCTACTGGATGAAGTTGTGGGTCCGTGTCAAAAAGTAGCACCTTGAGAACCAGGGATGAAGGCCTGCTGGATGAAGTTGTGGGTCCTTTGTGACAGAAATTAGCCGCTTGAGAACCAGGGATGAAGGCCTGCTGGATGAAGTTGTGCGTCCTTCATGTCAGAAATTAGCACTTTGAGAACCAGGGATGAAGGCCTGCTGGATGAACTTGTGGGTCCGTGTCAGAAAGTAGCACCTTGAGAACCAGGGATGAAGGCCTGCTGGATGAAGTTATGGGTCCTTCCTGCCAGAAATTAGCACCTTGAGAATCATGGATGCTAAGGAAGGGGAGGTGGAGCTGTAATGTTGAGAAGATATAGTTCTTCTGGTTTCTTCTCCTCTTCATGGAAAGGGGCATACTCCATGACCCATAAACAGACAATGTGTGGTAATTTCTGATAGGGAAGAGATGATACTAAAAGTTCTGAAGAGATGGGGATGTTTTCAAAATGATGAAGGTTTATGAGGTCATTCCTGAAATGTCATCAGCATTTGTGATGGGTTTTCACAAAACACTTAACTAGGTCAGCTAAACCTTGGTGGACAAATGCACTAGATACATAGATGGCTGTTGGTTAGTTTAGGGTTTAATGTGTCTTAAGAGCTGAGATAATGGGTTATTTCAGAACCCAGGTTATGTTTTGTGTGAATGGAGTCCAAGTATTATAAACAAGATCCATACAGTCTCATTAACTATGTCTAGTCCAGGGGTAGGCAACCTTGGCTCTTTTATGACTTGTGGACTTCAACTCCCAGAATTCCTGAGCTAAGCTTGCCTACCCCTGGACTAGTCGGTCACTTGTCTGAGCCGATATAGGTTCTCCTGCTTGAGCAGGGGGCTGGACTAGAAGACCTCCAAGGTCCCTTCCAGCTCTATTCTGTTCTAGTTATGTGAGGTGGTTCGTAGAAGACACTCATTGCAGCAGTGTGATCTTGGGGAACTGCAAATTGTCCACACCAGGAATAAATCCCTGCAAGGTCCCTTGTGGGAATGGAATCCAAGTATTATAAACAAGATCCATAAGTCTCGTTAACTATGTCTAGTACATGGCTGACTCAGGAAGTCTGGGAGTTGAAGTCCACTAGTCATAAAAGAGCCAAGGTTGCCTACCCCTGGTCTAGTATGTCTAGTTTAATGAGGAGAAGGATCAGGGGTGGCATGATAGCAGTCTTCCAGTATCTCAGGGGCTGCCCCAAAGAAGAGGGAGTCAAGCTCTTCTCCAAAGCACGTCAAGGCAGGACACGAAGCAACGGATGGAAACTCATCAAAGAGAGAAGCAACTTGGAACTAAGGAGGAATTTCCTGACAGTGAGAACAATTAACCAGTGGAACCACCTGCCTCCAGAAGTTGTGAACGTTCCAGCACTGGAGGTTTTAAAGAAGAGATTGGACAATGATTTGTCTGAAATGGGATAGGGTTTCCTGCCTGAGCAGGGGGTTGGACTAGATGACCTCCCAGGTCCCTTCCAACTCTGATAGTCTGTTAACTATCAAGGGGCTGAAGGTAAATTCTTTTCTTGAGATATCCAGAAGCACGTCCGCTTCCACGATGGAGAAAGCAAAGATGGAGAAAGGACAGCTCCATTGTCATAACAACAACAACAACAAAAAAATGAAAATAAATCCTGTTATATTGTGTTACTTATTCTCTGCAGAAGACTTTTCCAAGAGCCGAGTTTAGTGACCTGGGTTTCCTTCTGGTTACCTGCACTTGGCTCCATGCCGGGGACAGATCCCAGATCCCGATAACATGATACGGCAGTGTGTTCACTGTCCCTATTGTGTGTCAGAAGGCACACTGTTTGCGCACTTGTTCCCTCTGGCACCCACACCCCCCAGCTTGGGCTGTATCAGGTGGCCTTACGCAGCAGGGACGAAGGCCACGTTGAGAAGACCCTGGTCAGCTGGGCATCACCTGGAAGCTTCAGTAGGCTGTCTGTAGGGAGACAGGAGGGGTCTTCCCCCATCTGAGACCACCCACCCTTGGGAGATCAGTCTGCTTTCCATGTGAAGGGCGGAACACCCAAATCTGTGCCACGTCCCAGTTAAAAAAAAAAAAATCGCTGGTGGAAATTTGCAAGCAAGGTCGCCCCCTCCAGCATTGATAAACGAAGGGACCAAAGCATTTCCCTTCCTTGTCTTTTAATAATTTGCATTTTTTATTGTGAAATCACTTTGAGGTAGGGCTGCTTGGGAAGAAGGACAGAAATCTATTGAATCAACATTTCAAGAAACTGCTGTTTCCAATAACCTGGGTGGCTGGTACTTCCCTTGTCTGTCTAAGAAAACTGTCCCCTGCTCCTTAGAACAGAAAATAATACTTTTGGAAGGGTCCCTGGAGGTCATCTAGTCCAACGCCCTGCTCAGGCAGGAGACCCTATACCGTTTCAGACAAATGGCTGTCCAGTCTCTTCTTAAAGACCTCCAGTGTTGGAGAAGGGAGGGAAAGAGGGAGGAAGAAGGAAGGAAGGAAGGAAGGAAGGAAGGAAAAAAATAACAGGAAGGGACCTTGGAGGTCATCTAGCCCAACCCCCTGCTCAGGCAGGAAACCCTATACCATTTCAGACAAATGGCTGTCCAGTCTCTTCTTAAAAACTTCCAGTGTTGGAGCATTCAGAGCTTCTGGAGGCAAGGAGTTCCACTGGTTAATTGTTCTCACTGTTAGGAAATTTCTCCTTAGTTCTAGGTTGCTTCTCCCCTTGATTAGTTTCCATCCGTTGCTTCTTGTCCTGCCTTCAGGCGCCTTGGAGAATAGCTTGACTCCCTCTTCTTTGGGGCAGCCCCTGAGATACTGGAAGACGACTATCATGTTCCCCCTTGTCCTTCTCTTCATTAAACTTCTTCTTCTTCTTCTGCCATATCCATTATCGGACATTGGCGATCATGTTGGCAATCCTGTTTTTATCAGCAGCCGCACGAAAAAATGCTGCTGAGTTTTGTCCAAACCAGTCCCTTAGATTTTGAAGCCATGATATTCTTCTTCTGCCTGGACCTCAACCTTCATTAAACAAGACATTCCCAATTCCAGCAACCGTTCCTTATATGTTTTAGCCTCCAATCCCCTGATCATCTTTGTTGCTCTTCTCTGCACTCTTTCCAGAGTCTCAGTATCCTTTTTACATCGTGGTGACCAAAACTGGATGCAGTATTCCAAGTGTGGCCTTACCAAGGCCTTGTAAAGTAGTATCAACACTTCAGGTGATCGTGATTCTGTCCCTCTGTTAATGCAGCCCAGCACTGTGTGGGCTTTTTGGCAACTGCAGCACACTGTTGGCTCCTATTTAAGGGATTGTCCATCAGGACTCTGAGATCCCTCTCACAATTATTGGCATTAAGCCAAGTTTCACTTGGCCTGCACCTATACAGTTGGTTCCATCCTACTGGATTGAGACTTGATCAACTGATCCCAAAGGCAGATCTACTGGATGAAGTTATGAGTGGTCCTTCATGAGAGAAATTAGCACCTTGAGAACTGGCGATGCTGAATAAGGGAAGATGGAACTGTGATGTTGAGATTATACCACTTCTGGTTTCATGGTAAGGGGGGGGGGTACTCCAGGACCCACAAGGAGGCAGGGTGTGCTCATTTCTGATAGGAGAGAGAGATGATACCAAGGGATCTAGTGTGATGGGAACATTTTCAAAACGATGAAAAATAGAGCAGGGTGGATTTATGGAGTCATTCCTGAGAGGCCCCCAGCGTGAATCTGTGGTGGACCATCAAAACACAGATAATTGAAATCAGTAAACAGGTTGCATTTTCTCTGAATGGCATCCAGGTATTGTAAGCAAGATCCATGCAGCATCGTAGACTATCAAAGGACTCAAGGAAATAGGCCTTCTGGAAGGATCCAGCATCATAATGGAGAGAGTAAAGAGGATAGCCTTGATGGAGGAAGGGACAATCCGGTAGCAAAGCAAAAAAAAAAAAAAAAAAAAGGAACATAGTTTTCAGGTTGGCACAGAGTTTATGTTGGTCTCCACTCTGCAAATCCCACACTCTCTTCTAGCACTGATGATGTTATCTAGTTGGGTCATGAAACGTCTGCAAGAAAACAACCAAGCTCAGAGAGCACCAAGGACCCCACAGCCTTCTCCTCCTTCTTCTTCTCCTCCACTCTGCAAACCCTTTTAGTACTGATAATGTTATTTAGTTGGGTCATGAAAACATCTGCAACAGAACAACTAAGCTCAAAGAGCATCAAGGATCCCACACTCCTCCTCTTCCTTCTCTCCTCCTCCTCCTCCTCCTCCTCCTCCTCCTCCTCCTCCTCTCTGCACCCCCTCTCCCTTTTAGCACTGATGATGTTCCCAAGTTGAATCATGAAACATCTGCAAGGAAACCACCAAGTTCAGAGAGCACCAAGGACCCCACAGTTCTCTTTCTCCTCCTCCTCCTCCTCCTCCTCCTCCTCCTCCTCCTCCTCCTCCTCCTCTTCTCCATATACCTCATTCCCTTCAAGCACTGATGATATTCCCTAGTTGGGTCATGAAACATCTGCAAGGAAACAACCTATCTCAAAGTGCACCAGGAACCCCACAATCCTCCTCCTCCTCCTCCTCCTCCTCCTCCTCCTCTCCACACCCCCCACTCATTTCTAGCACTGATGATGTTCCCTAGTTGGGTCATGAAACGTCTGCAAGAAAACAAACAAGTTCAGAGAGGACCAAGGACCCCCACAGTCCTCCTCCTCCTCCTCTCTGCAAATCCCACTCCCCTCTGGTACCTAGTTTGGTAATAAAACATCTGCATTAGGTGGCGCAGCAGTTAGAGTGCAGTAGTGCAGGCCACTTTAGCTGACTGTGTTCAGAAGGTCAGTGGTTCAAATCTCACCGGCTCAAGGTTGTTGACTCAGCCTTCCATCCTTCCGGGGTAGGTAAAATGAGGACCCGGATTGTTGGGGGCAATGTAAATATATATATACATTGCTTACTGGTGTACACCGCTTAGAGAGTGCTGGCACTTAAAGCGGTATATAAGTCTCATAAATAAATAAATAAATATATTATCAAGCCCAGAGACCACCAAGGACATCACAGTCTTCCTCCTCCTCCTCCTCCTCCTCCTTGCACACCTCCCTCCCTTCTAGCACTGATAATGTTACTCAGTTGGGTAATGAAACATCTGCAAGAGAATAAACAAGCTCAGAGACCACCCAGGACCCCACAGTCCTCCTCTTCCTCCTCCTCCTCCTCCTCTTCTTCTTCTTCTTCTTCTTCTTCTTCTTCTTCTTCTTCTTCTTCTTCTTCTTCTTCTTCTTCTTCTTTTTCTTCTCCTCCTCCTCTTCCTCCCTTTCCACTATTCCTCCTCCTCCTCCTCCTCCTCCTCCTCCTTGCACACCTCCCTCCCTTCTAGCACTGATAACGTTACTCAGTTGGGTAATGAAACATCTGCAAGAGAATAACCAAGCCCCGAGAGACCACCCAGGACCCCACAGTACAAGCATGTTCCTATCCTTCCACACAACAACCAGAGATTGACAAGCAAAATCCCCCTTCCGTGAAATTCGAGAGATGAGAGCCACCATCTCATCCAGGATAGCTGGAGGTCACCGGACCGGAGACGACTATGAAATCGGATCGTGGCTTTCCTGGTTCGGCTGGGGGGTGGGGGTGGGATTGAAATCGGAAATTGGCATCCCAGTTCAAGTTGGATCAAGACACGGAGTTACTCAACTGACCCATTTTAAAGATGTCTAAAAGCCTGTTTGCCTTGGAGATAATCACTTGCCACTTTACACCAAAGCAAACATCAGGGCTTTTCCACAGAAAGGCCTTTTTCCTCATTCCTGACACAGATTATTTGGTATAAAAGGACCGTCAGTTTTGGGCCCACGACATCTTCCTTGGCGACGGACAGGAACTGGGGAACACCTTGGAAACCCTCTGGTTGACCAAGGTAAGGCTCACCATCTCCTTGGGGGGAGGGGGGGAGGTTTCACAGATTTGTTCCTTTCTGAATTGGCGCTCAATCTAGACTAGAACAGAGTGGAGCTGGAAGGGACCGTAGAGGTCATCTAGTCCAGTGGTTCTTAACCTTTTTGAACGAATCACCCCCTTGAGCCAATGAGGAAGTTGTCATCGCCCCCCCCTCCCCCGACATCACCTCTCAATCACAACATAGGAAATAATCTTCAATTTATGCAAACCCTTGTTTTGTTTTCTTTCAAATTGTCATCAGGACATAGCGATGCAAATAATTTATTTCCAGTTTTTTTCCCATAGCTCCCATATTCTGGCCAATGGCGCGCCACTGTATGGGTAGAGGCTGCTGCGCAATGCGCACGAACACAAGCGATGCGTCTTCACATATGTACGGCATTCTGTACTGAAGCTAGCTGGAGGAACATTGGAAAACACCATTCAATCCACTAATAGCGAGCGATCTGATGACAGATACCGTATACAGCCATTCACTGTATGAAAAAGTCTCAAAAGTGTCCCCAAAACTTCTCGCTCCATCACCCCCATATCACCCCCTTTTCGTTCCTTGGCCCCCGCGTCATCCCTTTTCGTTCCATCGCCCCTCTGAAAAATGAAATCGCCCCCCTGGGGGGCAATATTGCCCAGGTTAAGAACCACTGGTTTAGTCCAGCTCCCTGCTCAAGCACAGGGTGGGATTCTTGGGCAGAAGACCCAGGGCGCCATGAGGTAGAAGGGAAGACAGACAGCCAAGGGGGCTGTGGAGGGCCAGAGACCTCCTCTCTACCTCCAACCCCAGTTGTGCTTTGTTAACACTGCTGGAGATAAGAGTAAGGTGACCAACCGTCCTCCTTTAGGGAGGACAGTCCTCATTTTGTAAGTTCTGTCCTCCCTCAAAAAGTGTCCTCCTACATGTTCTCCTTTTTAATATTTGAAGACTAATCTGCAGGGCTTTTTTTTTCTCATAGAACGTTCAGAACGGCATTCCGGCACCTTTTTTTGATGTTTTTTTTTTCAACTTTTGCATGAGCTGTGCTACTCCCGCTATTGGCTTTCGAAAGCCAATAGGAATTGCTGCTGAGCATGCTAAACACCCAACCGGCAAACTTTGCACATGCAAGTTGTCTGCAGCGAAGGCGAATTGGCAGGAACTTAGCACCCCTGCCTGCTACCCAACTACACCATCTCCTAGTTAGTTCCGAAGATACCATGCTGTGGGAACCGCGGGGCCCTCTCTACACAGGGCTGCGCAGGGTGGGCAGCGGTGCTGGCGGGGCGGCTGCAGGCGGGGTGTGTCGATGGTGGGCTGCCCCCCAGGGCCAGAGCTGGCGCGGCTGGTGCTTTGGGAGCTGCGGGACCCGCTCTACATGGCAGGGCAGCAGTGCTGGCGGGGCGGCTGAGGGCGGGGGCGCGGCAGGCGATTGACCTTCCATGGGCCGAGCCAGTTTTTACGATATTTTTTTCTTCAATTTATTTGTGTCCTCCTTTTCATTGTAAAAAAGTTGGTCACCTTAGATAAGCAGGACTCAAACGCAAGTTGCCCATGTTGAGAAACACTGACCCAATCCCACCCTCCCCACCTGCCCACTGCAGGAATCTAGTATTATGGTATATCATAATTAGCCCCAGGCCTTTGAGAGAACCAGCTGTGCTTTGGAAAAACATCTCGTGATCCTTCAACGTTCTGCTCTCTGGATACCAGTGGATGATTCTGATTTATCCTATTCCCTTTTCCCCCCAGGTACCAGAATCAACATGCTGAAGGCTTTGGTCCTTCTTCTCCTTGGTGGCCTCCTGCCCATCTGCCAAGGTGGAGCAGGAAACCTATTGTCTGTGGCCCAGGTGGACCAGGCCGTTCTGGAGAACCGTGAGTCTTGTTTTCTTTCTCTCCTTGCAAACCAAAAGTCAGAGGATTTGGAAAGGAGATTCCTTGGTGATGTTCTGAAACACTGAACTCCTGAATTTGTATTATGGAGTCCCAAAGGTGCTTTTTTCCCAAAAGGCAACTGGGCTGCCTTGATTTTTTGTTTTTCTTTGAAAGTGTTTCACTTCTCATCCAAGAAGCTTCTTCAGTTTGAACTCCAACATGATAGAACTGAAAAAGTTAGAATAGAATAGAATAGAATAGAATAGAATAGAATAGAATGGAATAGAATAGAATAGAATAGAATAGAATAGAATAGAATAGAATAGAATATATAGAGTAGAGTAGAGTAGAGTAGAGTAGAGTAGAGTAGAGTGGAGTGGAGTGGAGTGGAGTGGAGTGGAGTGGAGTGGAGTGGAATAGCATAGCATAGCATAGCATAGCATAGCATAGCATAGCATAGCATAGAATAGAATAGAGTAGAGTAGAGTAGAGTAGAGTAGAGTAGGGTAGGGTAGGGTAGGGTAGGGTAAAGTAGGGTAGGGTAGAATAGAATAGAATAGAATAGAATAGAATAGAATAGAATAGAATAGAATACGTAGAATAGAGTAGAGTAGAGTAGAGTAGGGTGGAGTGGAGTGGAGTGGAGTGGAGTGGAGTGGAATAGCATAGCATAGCGTAGTATAGCGTGGGGTAGGGTAGGGTAGAGTAGAGTAGAATAGAATAGAATAGAATAGAATAGAATAGAATAGAATAGAATAGAATAGAGCTGGAAGGGACCTTGGAGGTCTTTTAGTCCAGCCCCCTGCTCAAGCAGGAGAACCTATATACCATCTCAGACAAGTGGCTGTCCAGTCTCTTCTTAAAAACCTCCAGTGATGGAGCACCCACGATTTCTGGTGGCAAGCTGTTCCACTGGTTGGTTGTCCTCCCTCTCAGGAAGTTTCTCCTTAATTCCAGGTTGCTTCTCTCTTTGATCAGCTTCCAACCCTTGTTTCTCGTCCTTCCCTCTGGTGCTTTGGTGAACAACCTGACCCCCTCTTCTTTGTGGCAGCCCCTCAGATACTGGAAGGCTGCTATCATGTCTCCCCTGTTTCTTCTTTTCTTTAGACTAGCCAAACCCAAGTCCTGCAGTTCTTTGTATGTTTTAGTCTCCAGGCCTTGGATCATCTTAGTTGCTCTTCTCTGAAAGTCCAGTTGCCTTTGACCTGGATGATTGAGAATCTTCATAGATGACCCTTAGAGAGATGTTCTCTGGGAGATCACAGAGAATGGAAGGGTCAGTTGGGTGGGTGGGGAAATCCAATGATAGGTTTGCCCCAGATTTTTTATGGTACAGCCTTTTCCAGATTGAGTGTCTTCCAGTAATGTGGGACCTATACTCCCAGGGTCTTCTTCAGGCAAACGTCCAAAAAAATCAAGATGATGGAGTCCTTGGTGTTTACCAAGCTTGGTGGTTTTCTTCCAGATATTTCATTACCCAACTAAGTAACATGCTAGAACGTTGGGTAGAATCTAGTTAGGTCATGGAACATTTTCAAGAAAGCAACTAAGATCAGAGAGCATCAAGGACGTCACAGTTTAATCCTGAGCTACACAAATCCTCTTCTATAAGTCAGGATAGTGCCTAAAACAGCATGCTTGAACCCCTACCCCTGTTTATGTGTGCTCAGCTGTCAACCTCACTATCTTGCCCATCTTCTACAACACTCTAGTCCAGTGGTTCTCAATCTTTCTAATGCCGTGACCCCATAATACAGTTCCCCATGTTGTGGTGACTCCCAACCACTTATACATCACCAGGTGCCAGGGACGTGGCCAAAGAAAAGGGGGGGAAATGGCAGACAGCCTTGTTTGGCGACCCCCGTGAAATGGTCGTTCGACCCCAAATGGGGTCCCGACCCACAGGTTGAGAACCACTGCTCTAGTCTGTTCCAAGAATTTCCTAGGCAGATGGACCTCTACAATGTCTTAGTGGTTAATCATGGATATCTGGTTTTAGGACTAAGGGGTAGGTCTCTTTGGACCTACCTTGAAGGGCAGAGCAATTGGGTGTCTTTCTTCTCCTGAACTTCTCCAGAACTTCTTTCTTCATCCAATTTGAGTTGGAAAGTGCTCCTTACCAGAACTGTGCTGGTATGGGCTACCGTCAACTCTGAACCTGGAGAACATTATCCCAGAACTTAGGGGCATTAAAAATGTTTTCCCAAAACATTTTCAAACTCATCTCCACATCTGTAAAGACTGATACCTTTTTTTAAAAAAAAGTAAATGTTAACCTTTTGGGAATTTTAGCAAGATACATCAAATGTTCTGGCTTTGCTACATTAATAAAGGTAAGTCTGGCCAAAGACAGACAGGTGTGTGGGAATGGAAAACTAAGAAAAATCAAGAATAACTTTAGTAACTCAGCTAAAGATGCTGCAACTGCTAATAACAATAGCTCAGAGTTTAAATTTAATTTATCTCCTGTAATAATTGCTCTCAACCCTCTACAGTACTCTCAAATGTCCTGACCAAAGATGACCTGCTTCAAGGACTTACTGGAGGAGCAAGTAAAAATGTCCTAGGAGTGTTGAACGGAGGAGAAGATGGAGGACCACTTGGTGGTGTTCTTGGAGGGCAAGATGGAGGTCTTCTTGGTGGTGTTCTTGGAGGGCAAGATGGAGGTCTTCTTGGTGGTGTTCTTGGAGGGCAAGATGGAGGTCTTCTTGGTGGTGTTCTTGGAGGGCAAGATGGAGGTCTTCTTGGTGGTGTCCTCGGAGGTCAAGGTGGAGGTCTTCTTGATGGTGTCCTCGGAGGTCAAGATGGAGGTCTTCTTAATGGTGTCCTCAGAGGTCAAGGTGGAGGTCTGCTTGGTGGTGTCCTTGGGGGGCCAAATGGAGGACTTCTTCGTGGTGTCCTTGGGGGGCCAAATGGAGGACTTCTTCGTGGTGTCCTTGGGGGGCCAAATGGAGGACTTCTTCGTGGTGTCCTTGGACGTGAAGATCTCCTGGGGTGAGTTACTTATTGTCAGACCTTATACCTAGGCTTGATGTTAAATCTCCAGATACTTGAACCTTAATTTGGTTCTTGACTTGACTCAACGGAAGACTCCAACATGATAGAAACTTACCGACAGATTGCAGACAGATGATGTCTGGGGTTATTTCACCGAATGTCCTTCACAATTTTATTTTCTGTTCTTAAGCTCACCATTAAGCTCACCTTTATCTTTTGTCTGAAATGGTACAAAGTTTCCTGCCTGAGCAGGGGGTTGGACTAGAAGACCTCCAAGGTCCCTTTCAACTCTATTATTATTATTATTATTATCTCCAGGTTGAAGCTTGTGGATATCATCCTTCCCAAAGTCTCCTTGAAGCTGTTTCCAGTTGGAATCGGACTGAACATCTACACCAAAATAGCCCTCAATGGCAACACGTGAGTTGTGTTCCTTGGGAAATAGCAAACCCTGCTCCCTTTCCTGGCTGAAATTTCCACAGGGAGTATTTCCTAGTCACCTCCTTCCTCTCAGCTTTAGTTTTGACGTAGTCAGAGATATATTAATAGCCTAAAGTTGAAGACCTCCTCAATCAAAACCTGGGTAGGTTTGTCAAAGTGACTGTTGTCTACAGACAGGTTTAAAAATATATCAGTCTGGACAAAGAGACCAGTCCTTGGGAGGAGATGCGACACCACAACACAAATGATGGGTTCCGCGTCTCCAGGTACTTTTATGGAGTGAGGAAATCCACCTTCTCGTTCCTTTGGATCCTAAGTTGGATCCCACCAGTGACTGTGACGCTCCAGATCTGCAAAAGCTCAGGTCATCCATCCCACTTGGTTTAATTAAGCAAAAAAAGACTCCTGGTTCATGTCTTTCTTCCAAGGGGATACTTTACTGAGTCACCTAGTCCTAGTCACCTCCCATCTTGGCTACTGCAATGCGCTCAACATGGGGCTGGCCTTGAAAAGCACCCGTAAGCTCCAGTTGGTGCGAAAGGCGGCATCTTGCATGATTTTGCGTGCACGTGTTCACCTCTCCTGCGGGAGCTGCGTCGGTTGCCAATTCAAGGTGCTGATTGTCACCTTTAAAGCCCTTGGTCTGGGGCCAGGTTATCTGAAGGATCATCTCCTGCTGGTCATATCCACCTGACTCACTCGAGCAGAGAGGCAAGGGATGTCATGGGTCCTGTCCCCTAGGGAGATACATCAAGCAGGACCCAGAAAAAGGGCCTTCTCCACCGTGACACCCTCCTTGTTGTTTTGAAGGAACACATTCTACCCAATCCACCTGAGCAGGGAGACAAAGGATGCCATGGGTCCCCTCCCTTAAGGAGATCCACTGGCAGGACTCAGAAGAAGGGCCTTCTCTGTGGTGGCTCCCTCCCTATGAAACATCATCCCTACAAAGATTAGACTGGCCCTCACTCTGACACTCATACCAGACACTTCCGGAAGTCTGTTCTAGACCTCGAAGGCCTGGTGGAGGCCTCCTAGAACGGCCCTCCGGAAGTGCATGGATGCCACTTCCAGAAGTCCGTTCTAGGCCTCAGAGGCCCAGGCCCGCATCACATAAGAGAACCGGTTGTTCAGGTATTTGAATCCCACCACTGGAAGGAACCATTATTTAAACCTTCTTGAGCTGCTAGAAGGAAAGTTGGGGAGCTAAACCTAATAAAAAAAAGAAATATGAAAAAGCTGGCACACTTTGCAAACTAGGAGATTCTTTGGGAAACTAGAGTTGGTTCAATAAACAGCCTCGTCTTTATTTTTTGGGGGGCATTTTTCAGGATTCTGGGAGGCCCGTTGACCCTCCTGGTAGAAGTGAACCTCACAGCCAAGGCTCAGCTGGTCCAGGACAAGATGGGATCCCCCAAACTTCTCATCGAGAATTGTAAGACCAATCTTGGTGGCTTTCGGATCTTGTCTGGGTGAGTCCTTCCTTGTACATCACAAATAGACACTTAATGTGTGTGTGTGTGTGTGTGTGTGTGTGTGTGTGTGGTTGAATGAATAGATCAAGGATGCTGGACTGTCCATTGAGGTCGTACTATGGACCAAAGTCACCCTCCAGGCCAGGGGTAGGCCACCTTGGCTCTTTTATGACTGGTGGACTTCAACTCCCAGAATTCCTGAGCCAGCCATGCTGAGGGGAAAGGGAGAGTTTCCAAGCTGAGCCAGGCTGGCTCAGGAATTCTGGGAGTTGAAGTCCACGAGTCATGAGGGGGCCATAGTTCCCTCATGCTGGCTCAGGAGTTCTGGGAGTTGAAGTCCACGAGTCATGAGGGGGCCATAGTTTCCCCAGGCTGGCTCAGGAATTCTGGGAGTTGAAGTCCACCAGTCATGAGGGGGCCATAGTTCCCCTATGCTGGCTCAGGAATTCTGGGAGTTGGAGTCCACGAGTCATGAGGGGGCCATAGTTCCCCCATGCTGGCTCAGGAATTCTGGGAGTTGAAGTCCACAAAAGTCATGAGGGGGCCATAGTTCCCCCATGCTGGCTCAGGAATTCTGGGCGTTGGAGTCCACAAAAGTCATGAGGGGGCCATAGTTCCCCCATGCTAGCTCAGAAGTTCTAGGAGTTGAAGTCCACGAGTCATAAAATAGCCAAGGTTGCCTATCCCTGGTCTAACTTAACCCTAAGCTGTGGGATTGGTCCTAATGTCCTAGGATGAAGCTTGATTTTTCTCTTATGGACCAACAGAATCTTTTATGTGGCAAAGAATGATAGAGCATCCAGATGATTAATTATCCCCCCATTCGTTTCCAAGGCTCCTTCCATTCTCACTGGACAACGTTCTGAGTGCTCTTTTGAATAAAGTCGTCCCTGGATTGGTGAGTCTTCCGGCAGAATTACGCCTGTCCCCTTTGAGTACCGTAGCTACAAAGAGCACAAATTCACAATTTGGGCCATCAGTCAGAGAGGACCAGCCCAGAATAGCCTTGTAAGGTCAAGAAATGCAATTAGATTCTGCTGGACTCAGAGTAGCCCACCAGATGAATAGACTGGAGTGAGGTGAGATGATTCATGGGCCTGACAGATAGAAAGAATAACAAGAGTAATGAATAACTAGGTTGAAAGGGACCATTTGAGGTCTTGCAGTCCACCCCCTTGCTCAAGCAGGAGACCTTATAGACCAGCCAAACCCAAGTCCCGCAGCCGTTCTTCATCTGTTTTAGTCTCCAGGCCTTTAATCCTCTTAGTTGCTCTTCTTTCCACTTTTCCCCAAACCCTCAACATCTTTTTTGTAACGCGGTGACCAAAACTGGTGCAGGATTCCAGGTGGGGCCTGACTAAGGCTTTTTAAAGCGGTGCTAAGACTTCCCGTGATTTTGATTCTATGCCTCTGTTTTCTTCTCTGCTGCAGCTGTGTCCAGTTGCCGACGTTGTCCTGAACCTTCTCAACACTATTCTCGGCACCGTCAACAGTAAGGATTTTTCTTATGGTTGGGATATATTCTGCCTTTTTAATTTAATTTTATTATTTTATTTTATTTTATATTTTATTATTTTATTTTACTTTTTTATTATATTATTTTATAGAATAGAATAGAATAAAGAATAGAATATAGACTAGACTAGACTAGACTAGAATAAGAATAAAAAAAAAAAGAATAAGACTAGACTAGACTAGACTCAGAGAATGAGATGGCTGGATGGAGTCACTGAAGCAGTAGGTGTGAATTTAAATGGACTCCAGAAGATGGTAGAGGACAGGAAGACCTGGAGGAACATTGTCCATGGGGTCGCGACGGGTCGGACACGACTTCGCAATTAACAACAACAACAACAACAGACTAGACTAGAACAGAACAGAATAGAATGGAATTATGGATAGAATAGAATAGAATAGAATAGAATAGAATAGAATAGAATAGAATAGAATAGAATAGAATAGAAAATAGAATATAGACTAGACTAGACTAGACTAAGAATAAGAACAAAAATAAGAATAAGATTAGACTAGACTAGACTAGAATAGAATTAATAGAATAGAATAGAATAGAATAGAATAGAATAGAATAGAATAGAATAGAATAGAATAGAATAGAATAGAATAGAATAGAATAGAGCTGGAAGGGACCCTGGAGGTCTTCTAGTCCAACCACCTGCTCAATGGTTGGTCGTAAATTGGGGACTAGCTGTATTCCACAGCTGGAGCAGGTGCAGCACTGGACCTGTTAGAGACATCCTAAAGGCCTGACCTGATGTGTTTTTATTATTTATTTATTTATTTATTTATGAGACTTATATACCGCTTTAAGTGCAAGCACTCTCTAAGCGGTGTACACCAGTAAGCAATGTATATATATATATATATATTTTTTCATTGCCCCCAACAATCTGGGTCCTCCTTTTACCTACCCCGGAAGGATGGAAGGCTGAGTCAACCTTGAGCCGGTGAGATTTGAACCGCTGACCTGCTGAACACAGTCAGCTAAAGTGGCCTGCAGTAGTGCACTCTAACTGCTGTGCCACCTCGGCTCTTTTTTTCCCTTCTCACACTCTTTTTCTTTATCCCTGACAGGTGTGTGTCCATTTGGGATCCTTGGAAGTCTGCATTACACCCTGGCTGGTTTGCCACTGTTCAAGGATAGACACATCATTCTGAATCTAAACGTAAGGCTTGTTTCCCACTTGTTTCCAACACCTGAGCTGCTGATGCTGCTTCTCCATGTGTCTTCCTCTGATTGCAGTCCTCGACCAGGTTTGATCAAGTCCACAATACGTTCAGATTAACTTCATTTATCGCAAAACAGTCTTTGCCCAGGAATCTTCTCAGCTAACGTTCGCTTGGAGTTAGATAAGGGTCCACGGAATTCAAGGCGAGTTGGATTTTGATTGCTTGTGACTACGTAGGGATTCTAAGCCGATGCCTCTTTTGACGCCGCCCGCAGTTTCTGCCCCTGCAGTTTTCCTGAAAATAAAAATTCCTCAACCTACTGGGACTTGTTTTTGGGTGGGCATCTTTAAGGTTGCACGGTTGCGCATGCCTTAACCCAGGTATTTAAGCCTTGGGGGCTAAACTGTCATAAAAATACAGTCACATGACCAGAGGACACTGCAAATGGCCGTAAATGCAGCCATGTTGCTGATGTCTGAAGTGCAGTCATTTGACCAGGGAATGACTTTGGAACTGGGTCATAACTCCCTTTTTCCAATAGGTTGCAACTTTAGAATAGAATAGAGTAGAATAGAGTAGAATAGAGTAGAGTAGAGTAGAGTAGAGTAGAGTAGAGTAATAGAATAGAATAGAACATAGAAATAGAATATAGAATAGAATAGAACATAGAATAGAATAGAACATAGATCATAGAACAGAATAGAATAGATTGAACATAGAAATAGAAATAGAATAGAATAGAATGGAATGGAATGGAATGGAATGGAATGGAATGGAATGGAATGGAATAAATAGAATAGAGCTGGAAGGGACCTTGGAGGTCTTCTAGTCCAGCCCCCTGCTCAAGCAGGAGAACCTAGACAGGTGAATGTCTAGTCTAACCCAGTTCTAGGTCAAGGACGACCTGTAGACTAATTCTCCTTGACTGTAAAGCTACAGTAACAGAATCTTGCAGGTCTGAAAATGCAAATCTCCCGCAGCCTCCTTTACAGCCATAGAAACTAGGGTGGGTTTCTTCTGAACTTCTTTTTCCCCACCCATTATGCAACTACGGGCTATGACCTCTCTTATCTGTCTGTTTGTTTGGTGCTCTCCAATACATTCTCTCGTGACCTTTGATCTTTCCAGCTCATGATGACCGACCTCAAAGGCCAACCTGTGGACTTTCCTGGAGCCCAAAACACCTCTTGGCCTCTGCCTCCCGCCATGGACGGTACTTCTCGGCTGATGCTTCCCCGTGACCTCCTGTCCTCCTTGCTCCAGACGCTCGTATCGAAAGGAGGGTTCGACGCAGACCTCACTGAACTGGCGGTGAGCCATCTTATAATAATAATAATAATAATAATAATAATAATAATAATAATAATAATAATAATAATAATAATAATAGTAATAAAGTTGGAAGGGACCTTGGAGGTCATTGAGTCCAACCCCCTGCTCAGGTAGCAAACCCTACACCATTTCGGACAAATGGCTGTCCAGTCTCTTCTTAAAAACTTCCAGTGTTGGAGCATTCACAACTTCTGGAGGCAGGTTGTTCCACTGGTTAATTGTTCTCACTGTCAGGAAATTTCTCCTTAGTTCCAGGTTGCTTCTCTCCTTGATTAGTTTCCATCCATTGCTTCTTGTCCTGCCTTCAGGGGCTTTGGAGAACAGAACAGAATAAGAAGGGACCTTGGAGGTCATCTAGTTCAGCCCTCTGCTCAGGCAGGAAACCCTATACCATTTCAGACAAATGGCTGTCCAGTCTCTTTTTCTTCTTCTTATTATTATTAATATTATTATTATTCTAACAATAATAATAATAATAATAATAATAATAATAATAATAATAATAATATCAGCGCCTTTAACCATCTTTTCTTCCTTTTCTTCTTTCTTCCAATTTGTTTTCCGGGACAACGAGTGGATTTGTCTTTTGGGGTGGCGGAAAGAAGCTAACACAATCCAAAGAAATCACCACATCAGACAGAAAAACCTGGGCCAACTGGGAATAAGATGTTGCAGGAGTTGTTGTTTTTTTCTCTGACTATTGGTGTCATTTCTTCTAGCTTCGTGGATCCGTTCCAATGACAACATCGGCTCTTCGGTCTGTGCTACCCGAGGTAAAATCTCAAATATACAAGAGGTCTCATAATCATAATTGGCTTTTCCCCCCCCCCCAAGCTTTGGGATAAGATTAGGTGAGTGGCCTCAGAAGTTTGAGGTGGTGCCAGGTTTTTGTGGCTTTTACAGGTAATCCTCGGCGTACGGACCATAATTGAACTCAAAATGTCTGTGGGACAGTTATTAAATGAGTTTTGCTCCATTTTACGCCCTTTTTTGCCTCAGTTGTTAAGTAAATCATTGCAGATATTAAGCGAGTAACGTGGTTTTTAAGTGAAAACAGCTTCCCCCGTTGACTTTGAATGTCGGAAGGTCGCAAAAGGGGATCATATGACCCCAGGACATTGCAACAGTCATAGGTGCCAATTGCCAAGCCTTTGACCCCGGGACGCTGCAACAATCATAAATACGAGTCAGTTGCCAAGCATCTGAATTTTGATCACGTGACCCTGGGAATGCCACGACGGCCATAAGGGTGAAAAATGGTCATAAATCACTTTTTTCGGCCCCTTTGTAACTTCTTCAGACGGTCGCTAAATGAACCGTTGTAAGTTGAGGACAAGTTATAATGTGTTCCATGTGTTTCAATGTATAGCTTTTGCGGTTTTCGTGCTGCTTTAATTTTGGGTTGGGAGCTGCCCAGAGCTGGTGAGAAAATGGGCATCTAGGTAAGATGGATAAATTTGATTGTCATTCTTGTGGGCGCAACGGCACACATTAAAAATGAAATTTAGTTGCTTGCTTCCAAAGTGTACACCTACATAACACACGTGTAGCTTACGGTACAATTGCACTTTAGATTACAAATAGTTTCCCCCGGACTGCATAGCAGAGACTTTGGTGCAATATTTTTTTCCACGAGGACTGATTTAGTTCACCTGGGCCTAAATCTTGCATAGAAGAACAATAGCCAACATTTTCGTTTTCCACAAGGAAGTCCAGTTGCCTGTGTGTGTGTGTGTGTGTGTGTGTGTGTGTGTGTGTGTGTGTGTGTGTGTGTGTAGGGAAGCAGCTTTGAGATAATGGCCAGGGGGAATGTTCTGCCCCTTCTGGTGGGTCCTAACCATTCCTTCTGTCCGATTGTCCACAGTTGTCTCAGCTTGGAGCAGAAGATCTGCCCTTGGTGGTCAAGATTAGAGTCCGTGGACTTCCGGTGGTGTCTTTGCAAAATGGGAAGGCCACGATCCTGCTTGAGGCTGGCCTTCAAATATTCTCCCATTCCAACTCTAGCCTCATCCCGCTCTTTAACGTGAACACGGTGAGTAAGGAGAGAAGGATCAAGTTCCTCGTACTCATTGGGTGATCCTTGATGTCGAAAGAAAAAAAATCTTCATCAGGGTTCAGTCCAAGCCGGGAATAAACAACATGGTGACTGTTTTAATAAGAAGGTTGCAGTTTATTGAAGAGCCAGACAGGAAGATGACTCTGGAAGAAAAGAGAGCGAGCACATGTTGGGAGTGGGTTTTTATACCCTCTGGAGGCTTTTGTTGTTATGTGGCATGAACTTTGACCTGAGTCTGAGTGTGCCTTTCTGGTATTCTGATGGTGGTGGGTTAATCCTATTATGTCCCAAAGGCCATATCCTGCTTCCCTGGCGCTGTGGCTGATGACTGTTCAATTTTTTGGGTGTGAGGGATTGTTGATTCTTTCTTTCTAATCCTAGCTTTCTGACTCCAGTCCTTCTGACAAGATTATCACATCTGCATTTCTGCAGACCTGGTTTCTGTTTGGGGCAGAGAGACTGGAGAGGAGGGGCATTAAGATCCTTTGGGGAAATAGATTCTGCCTTTTTAATATTTCCCAAAATATTTCTTTCTCTGGATTCTCCCCACATTGACTTGGAAGGGTCACCAGACTAATAATAATAACAACAACAACAACAACAACAACAATAATAATAATAATAATAGTAATAGTAATAGTGATAGGCTCCTTGGGTGCAATCCCAAAACAACTGGAGCACCACTTGGACACCATCATCGGCATTGACAAATTCGCTATTAGTCAATTGCAAAAGGCGGCCTTATTAGGAACTGCTTCCATCCTGCGACGATACCTGTAATACCATCAAACATCCACATCTGCCTATCCCAGGTCCTGGGTAAGGACTCGATAGGTAGACAAAATGCCAAATCCAGTCTGAACATCTGGCTGACTGTGCGATGATCCATAATAATAATAATAATAAAGTTGGAAGGGACCTTGGAGGTCATCCAGTCCAACCCCCTGCCCAGGCAGGAAATCCTATACCATTTCAGACAAATGGCTGTCCAGTCTCTCCTTAAAAACTTCCAGTGTTGGAGTATTCACCACTTCTGGAGGCAGGTGGTTCCACTGGTTAGTTGTTCTCACCATCAGGAAACCAGTGATTCCTTGGGGCCTCCCCCTGTTTCTAATCTCTCAACTTCCTTGTCCCTAATTACCGGCTTTAATTCTCTTTATTTACTGATAAGAGTAGCTGTTGCAGCCAGTGGGACTTTGCGGCTTCTAAACCCGGCCACCTTATCACAGAAGTAGGTCTTCTGATCCTTGGTGAGCTCTCTCCAAGCACAATGGGGCTTTCAAGGTGTGCCAGGAATGTCCGGGCCTGCTCAGCTGCTCCGTTTTCAAGAGAGACCCGTTCATTGGCGCAGTAAAAAATGTGGGTTTTTTTCCTACTGCGTGAATGGCTTCCTTCCTGTTGAGTTGGGTTGGGGACTGCAGAGAAACCAGGCTTTCTGGTCTCCCAGTAGATGATTGTTACGTCGCCCTAGCTTGGTGCTCCACAAGGGGAAAAAAAAAGCCGCAAACAGGAACGATGAACAAGCTGAACTTTACTACGATGTGTAGATGGGAAAAAGTCGGCACTGAGAATCGCCTGTTCTCCGTGCCTTTACATAAGGGACCTACCCACCCCACCCACACCGGAACCAACATCACCCAGCCGACACTTGGTAAACCACCATCCGGTCGAAAAATATATAATTGCCGCGCCCACCGCGCCCTTATTCCTTCCCGACAATCCATCCAGCCCCATGTCCAACAACAGTCCTCAGCCTTTTGTCGGCCCCTGCGAGGTTCCAAGGCTCCAAAGAAAGCTATCTAGATCGTAACGAGACGCCGGATGATGACGTCATACGCGTGCTGCAGCGCCACCGGGAATTCTGGGGATGGCCGACCGACACGGGGTGAACAGGAAGCAATTGTGTCATCGGGAAACAGGGAAAGGTCCTTTTCAGTTGGGTCAGCTGGAGAGCGGCGAAGTTAACTGATAGGGTCCCTACCACACCCCGACAGCCTCGCAGGGCACGACAATGACTTGTTGGAAAGCAAGTGTGCTTAATTAGGCATTCATTAAGTAGACATTGGAAAGGATCATTGAATAGAAGAGTTTCTTTGAAGCAACATTGAAGAATGTTAAATTCTAAGAAGACCCTTACTAGAGACGAGGAAGTTGAGGTTGATAGCATAGAATAGACCTGAAAGGGACCTTGGAGGTCTTCTAGTCCAGCCCCCTTCTCAAGCAGGAGAATATACACTGACTCAGACAGGTGAATGTTCAGTCTCTTCTTAAAGATCTCCAGTGATGGGGCGTCCATGATTTCTGAAGCTGTTCCCCTGGTTAATTGTTCTCACTGTCAGGAAGTTTCTCCTTAATTCCAGGTTGCTTCTCTCTTTGGTCAGTTTCCAGCTGTTGTTTGTTGTTCTGCCTTCAGGTGTTTTGGAGAATAGCTTGACTCCCTCTTCTTTGGGGCAGCCCCTCAAATACTGGAATGCTGCTATCATGCCGCCCCTATTTCTTCTTTTCTCTAGACTGGCCAAACCCAAATCCCGCAGCCTTTCTTCATATGTTTTAGTCTCCAGGCCTTGGATCATCTTAGTTGCTCTTCTCTGATTTTTTTTTTCTAAAGTCTCAACATCTTTTTTGTGATATGGTGACCAAAATTGGCTGCAGTATTCCAGGTGTGGCCTCACTAGGGTTTTATGTTGTTTTTGTTAATTGCGAAGTCGCGCCCGACCCATCGCGACCCCATGGACAATGTTCCTCCAGGTCTTCCTGTCCTCTACCATCTTCTGGAGTCCATTTAAGTTCACACCTACTGCTTCAGAGACTCCATCCAGCCTCCTCATTCTCTGTTGTCCCTTCTTCTCTTGCCCTCCATCTTTCCCAGCATCAGGCTCTTCTCCAGGGAGTCCTTCCTTCTCATTAGGTGGCCAAAGTATTTGAGTTTCAACTTCAGGATCTGGCCTCCTAAAGAGCAATCAGGGTTGATCTCTTTTAGGACTGACCGGTTTGAACGCCTTGCAGTCCAAGGGACTCGCAGGTGTCTTCTCCAGCACCAGAATTCAAAGGCCTCAATTCTTTGGCGCTCAGCCTTTCTTATGGTCCAACTTTCACAGCCACACATTGCAACTGGGAAAACCATGGCCTGGACTATACGCACTTTTGTTGGCAGGGTGATGTCTCTGCTTTTTAGAATGCTGTCTAGATTTGCCATAGCTTTCCTCCCCAGGAGCAAGCGTCTTTTAATTTCTTGGCTGCAGTCCCCATCTGAGGTGATCTTTGAGCCCAGAAAAATAAAATCTGTCACTACCTCCATTTCTTCCCCATCTGTTTGCCAGGAATTGAGAGGGCCGGATGCCATGATTTTGGTTTTCTTAATGTTGAGTTTCAAGCCAACTTTTGCACTCTCCTTCTTCACTCGCATCAAGAGGCTCTTTAGTTCCTCTTCACTTTCTGCCATTTGAGTGGTATCATCTGTATATCTTAGGTTGTTGATATTTCTCCCGGCAATCTTAATTCCAACTTTTGATTCATCTAGCCCTGCCTTTCTCATGATGTGCTCTGCATATAAGTTAAATAGGCAGGGCGACAGTGTACAGCCTTGCCGGACTCCTTTTCCAATTTTGAACCAATCAGTGGTTCCGTGTTCGGTTCTCACTGTTGCTTCTTGACCCGCATATAGGTTTCTCAAGAGACAAATGAGATGGTCTGGTACTCCCATCTTTTTAAGAACTTGCCACAATTTGTTGTGATCCACACAATCAAAGGCTTTTGCATAGTCAATGAAGCAGAAGTAGATGTTTTTCTGGAACTCCCTAGCTTTCTCCATGATCCAGCGTATGTTTGCAATTTGATCTCTAGTTCCTCTGCCTCTTCGAAATCCTGCCTGTACTTTATACAGCAGTACTAATGCTTTGTGTGATCTTGATTCTATGCCTCTGTTTATACAACCCAGGATTGTATTAGATTTTTTTGATTGATGTTATGATTACAGAATATCATCCTGAGCGGAAGCTTCAGTGTTACACAAACCCAGCTGGGAATCTCTCTAGCCTTGGAAAGGTAAGCAAACTCTAAATCACCTGTGGGATTGTGACCTTTGGACTAACAGGGCTTATTGGAGGATGATGTGTCCTTCAGCCCAATTCAGAATAAAAGAACAATAGAGCTGGAAGGGACCTTGGAGGTCATCTAGTTCAACCCCCTGCTCAGGCAGGAAGTCCTATACCATTCCAGACAAATGGATGTGCAATCTCTTCTGTTAAAGTCTCCAGTGATGGAGCAACCCACAACTTCTAGTGGCAAGCTGTTCCACTGGACTAATTGTTCTCACGGTCACAAAATTTCTACTTAATTCTAGATGGGCTCTAGATTAGTTGATAATTTTCTCTCCTTGGTCGTTTCCCATCCGTTGCTTCTTGTCCTGCCTTCAGATCCTTTGGAGAATAGGTGGAACCCTGCCTTCTTTGTGGCAGCCCTTCCAATATTGGAAGATTGCTATTATGTCACCCCTGGTCCTTCTCTTTGTTAGACAGAATAACAGAATAATAGCATTGGAAGAGACCTTGTGGGTCTTCTAGTCCAACCCCCTGCTCAGGCAGGAGACCCTATACTATTCCAGACAAATAGTTGTCCAATCTCTTCTTTAAAAAACCTCCAGTGTTGAAACACCCACAAACTATTCAGCTTGCATAGAATAATTTCCAACGGGGAGTGCCCAGCATAAACATCCTAGAGCAGTGATGGCGAACCTTTGAGAGACCGAGTGCCCAAACTACAACCCAAAACCCACTTATGCATCTTCGGGGGCTGGGTGGGCGTGGCCCATTGGGTGGGTGTGGTCCATTGGGTGGGCGTGGCTGCGGTGGTAATGGTAGACAGGGTGGGATTAAAAAGTTCAATCAATCAATTCCAACTTTGCAAGATCTTTTTTTTCCCCCGCGAGAAGTTGAAATTGACTGATTGATTGTGTCAGAATCCAATTATATTTCATCTCTAGTTATCAAATATAGAAAACCCCAATTCTGCCTTCTCTGGATTCTGCCATAAGAGGGAGAGAAGGGGGTGAACAAAGGGGCTTTATGGCCCTCACTTCCTTCAGTAGACTTCTAAGGAACTGAATGTGTGTATTGCAAAAGAACTAACCATAAGAATGGGCCATTTCCTTCCATGTAGTTTCTTTGAAGTCTCCATCCGGGCAGTAATGAAAAGGGGGGTGGAAGTGTAATGCCCGAGACTGTCGCTAAAAGAGGGGGTTGATTGGGTGGGACTACTGGGGAACCCCTTAAAACCTTGAATGGGAGAGCTTGGATCCCAAGTCCTGTCTAGCATGCCTGCAACCACTTCTTCTTAATAAAGGATTCCTGTTGGAAGAATTATTCCAAGAGTTCTGTCTTCTTAAGATGCAAAGTGGGGGGGGGGTCCTTACAGATTGAACCTTTTTTTTTGCACACGGTGGCGGACGCCTAAAGCGAAAAGGTTTTATAAAACCCAGCTGAAGGCCTAGGACTGGGGCACAGAGAGGGCTCTGAGTGCCGCCTCTGGCACCCGTGCCATGGGTTCGCCACCACTGTCCTAGAGAGATAGCTGGTTATCGTTCTGAGACCTCCTTGGACTAAATTGGGATGATATGCAGCTAGTTAGGGACCTGGAGGTTAAAACATATGAAGAACTGTTTGCAGGAAAATAAAATACCAGGGGCAACATGATAGCATCTTCCAATATCTGAGGGGCTGCCCCAAAGAAGAGGGAGTCAAGCTATTTTCCAAAGCAGGCTTGGAGTTCCAGCCCACAAGTCTTAACGTTGCCAAGTTTAGGAGACCCCTGACTTGACATGCTCCTGACCTCATGATGCACCTCTGTGGCCTGTTCGGACACATCAGATGTCTTATAAATGTCTTCATTTTCATATTCACAGCGTCTCCCTCGATGTCTCTGAGATGGGCTCTTTTGATGTAAGTCTGTCTCCTACAACTTATTTGCAACACAAATGCTAGAAAATATATTTTCGTTGATCAGGTGAGTTAGAACTATCTGGGTGGATGCTTGAGGCTTCTTATTAGAAGGAGTGAGTTCTAGTTCCGCCTTAGGCAGAAAAGACAGCTGGGTGACTTTGGGCTCATCACCAGGAGACGGTGAGTTCTAGTCCCGCCTTAGGCATGAAAGCCACCTGGGTGACTTTGGGCCAATTACCAGGAGACGGTGAATTCTAGTCTCACCTTAGACATGAAAGATGGCTGGTTAACTGTGGGCCAATCACCAGGAGACAGTGAGTTCTAGTCCCGCCTTAGGCACAAAAGCCAGCTGGGTGACTTTGGACCAGTGACCAGGAGACGGTGAGTTCTAGTTCTGCCCTAGATATTAAAGCCAGCTGGGTGACTTTGGCTCAGTCCCTTCCTCTCTTAACCCAACCTACCTCACAGGGTTGTGGTTGTGGGGAAAATAGGGCGAGGATAGTGTGTCAGATACGTTCGCTGCCCAGAGTTATTTATAAAGTAATTAAGACAGAATATAAAACAAATGTCCCTTTTTTCAGTGCTGCTGTAACTTCAAACGGTGGCTAATGGAATCGTCGTAAGCTGAGGACTTCCTCTACATGAATAAACAATGGGAATCAGACCTTTCATTAGCTAATTATGACTTTCCGGGATCAGCAGGGACAGGGGAGCGAAACCCGGGGGGTTTAT
>JAKSXO010000035.1:60000-157500 GCA_024509115.1 Crotalus helleri
AATGAAGGAACTTCAAGGTGGAGGAACTGGCTCTCCTCCCTCAACCTCTTCGTCATTCTAGAAGCAGGCGAACCTCAAGCTGTCCCAACTTCTCCCTCAGTAGCTCAGTTGCTTCGATCACTGCTTTCATTTCTTCACCGTGGACCACCTTAGATCTACAACTGTTAGAGATCTACCACCCTCTCTGAGATGACTTGATTAGCTTGCTCAATAAAAAGGTGTTTACAGTGTCTATGCACGTCTGCGTTTTCCTCTCTCCCACCAAGTAGCTGCCTTCAGAAATTGTGGGCACTCCCTCACTGGCAACCGACTCGTGTTTATGAAGGTTTGCAGTGTCCCCGGGGGTCACGTGATCCCCTTTGGAGACCTTCCGACAAGCAAAGTCAACAGTTCACTTAACAACTGAGTGTAGAAAGACAGATCTTTATCAGGGTCCAGTCGAAGCCGGGAATAAACAAAATGGAGACAGCTTTAGAAAGAAGGTTGCAATTTTATTGATGAGGAGAGCCAGACAGAAAGATGGCTGTGGAAGAAAAGAGAGCGAGCACATGTTGGGAGTGGGCTTTTATACCTTCTTGGGCTTTTGTTTGGAGTTGTTCCGGTGGCATGAACTTTGAGTCTGAGTGTGCCTTTCTGGTATTCTGATAGTGGTGGGTTAATCCTATTGTGTCCCAAAGGTCAAATCCTGCTTCCCAGGGGCTGGGGCTGACGATTGTTGGATTTTTGGGTGTGAGGGATTGTTGACTCTAGAGATCTTTGCCGTTCTAATCCCAGCTTCCCGACTCCAATCTTTCTGACAAGATTATCACATCCGCATTTCTGCAGACCTGGTTTCTGTTTGGAGGGGGCTTGATTCCTGCCTTTAACATCCTTTGGGGAAATATAATATTCTGCCTTTTTAATATTTCCCAAAATATTTCTTTCTCTGGGTGGAGGGGGCTGACTTCCCACACGTGTTATTCACACAACAGCTGCGGCAAGAGAGGTCATAAAACGGGGCAAAACTCACTTAATGACTGTCTCACTTAGCAACATAATGATAACAACAACAACAACGATGATGATGATAATGATAATAATGATAATGATGATAATAATGATAATAATAATAATGATAATAATAATTAATAATAATAATACCTGGTTGACACCTAGGATGCTGGTAGCAACCTGTGTCAACTATCAGTGCCAGCCAATTTGAATGTTCAGTTGACTGAGGTTCATGTCTAATGAATAAAAGATAATAATAACAACAACAATAACAATAATAGAGTTGGAAGGGACCTTGGAGGTCATCTGGTCCAACCCCCTGCTCAGGCAGGAAACCCTACACCATTTCAGACAAATGGCTGTCCAATCTCTTCTTAAAAACATCCAGTGTTGGAGCATTCACCACTTCTGGAGGCAGGTAGTTCCCCTGGTTAATTGTTCTCACTGTCAGGAAGTTTCTCCTTAGTTCCAGGTTGCTTCTCTCCTTGATTACTTTCCACCCATTGCTTTTTGTCCTGCCTTCGGGTGCTTTGGAGAATAGCTTGACTCCCTCTTCTTTGGAGCAGCCCCTGAGATACTGGAACGCTGCTATCCTGTCCCCCCTCATCCTTCTCTTCATTAAACTAGACATACCCAATTCTAGCAACCGTTCCTTATATGTTTTAGCCTCCAGTCCCCTAATCATCTTTGTTGCTCTTCTCTGTACTCTTTCTAGAGTCTCCACATCTTTTTTACATCATGGTGACCAAAACTGGATGCCGTATTCCAAGTGTGGCCTTACCAAGGCCTTGTAAAGTGGTATTAACACTTCACGTGATCTTGATTCTATCCCTCTGTTAATGCAGCCCAGCACTGTGTTGGCTTTTTTGGCAGCTGCAGCACACGGCTGGCTCCTATTTAATTTAATTCTTGGGCTCCCTTGGGGTGGTAAGTCAAGGAGTACCTGAACCTAATGAGATGTTTACAGGAAAAAGATTAGACATTTTTCTTGCTTTAATCTGGAAAGGGAGCTAATGAGCATTAAGATTGCTGGTGTCTGGACAGCTAATCCTCCTTGTTATGCAAAGACGGAAGCATTCACAAGTTTTATCTCGCCTGGGTCTTAAGTGTTCAGTTTGGAAGGACAAAGATGCCTTTTGTGGCCTGGAGAGAGTTGAATAAGAAGCTGATGTGCATCCCAGCAGTTTTTAGCCTCTCTTGGAGAACCCAAAGGTGTCGAAATCAGCCCTCCATTAGCTCAGTGTCTGTGGGAGGGCCACCACCCATTTCTCAAAACAATGTCCACATTAAGGAGACAGGAAATCTGGGCTAAATCAGACTTTGTGGAGCCTAGAATGGACACACACACACACCACCGCCACACCCCATCTAGAGAAAGCTTTGATTGGCTTCAGATCGAGACCATATTTTGACTAGGCTGGCTCCCAAGTCACCTCAACCGATAAGAATAGAATAGAGTTGGAAGGGATCTTGGAGGTCTTCTAGTCCAGCCCCCTGCTCCAGCAGGAGAACCTATACTATTTCAGACAAGTGACTGCCACTAGAAGTTGTGCTCCATCACTGGAGGTTTTCAAGGAGGGACGGTGCAGCCATTTGTCCGTAAGTGTATCAGGTCACCTGCTTGAGCAGGGGACTGGACTAGAAGACCTCCGAGGTCCCTTCCTGTTCTATTACTTTATGTTCTACATTCCAAGTGTGGTCTCACTGGTGCGATACAAAGTGGTACGAGAACCTCACGTGATCTTGATTCTATCCTTCCGTTGATGCAGCCCAGTACTGTGTTGGCTTTTTGGGCAGCTGCAGCACACGGCTGGCTCCTATCTAAGAGATCCTCCACTAGGACTCCTACATAGCTACGTAGCTATGTATCCATAGCTACGTAGCTACCTAGCACAACTGGCTGGTGAATTCTAGGAGTTGAAGTCCAGGTGTCTTAAATTTGCAGATCTGATTAACACTCAAACCAGACTGGAGTCACACGACATTCCCAGTAGTTTAAAATTACTATACATTAATGGGATGTGTTGAAACTCAAGTCCTTTGGCCACCTAATGAGAAGGAAGGACTCCCTGGAGAAGAACCTGATGCTGGGAAAGATGGAGGGCAAGAGAAGAAGGGGATGACAGAATGAGGTGACTGGATGGAGTCACGGAAGCAGTAGGCGTGAGCTTCAATGGACTCCAGAAGATGGTAGAGGACAGGAAGGCCTGGAGGAACGTTGTCCGTGGGGTCACGATGGGTCGGACACGACTTCACAACTAACAACTTCTATCTAGCCATATCTATCTATCTATCTATCTATCTATCTATCTATCTATCTATCTATCTATCTATCTATCTATCCATCCATCCATCCATCCATCCATCCATCCATCCATCCATCCATCCATCCACCTAATGAGAAGGAAGGACTCACTGGAGAAGAGCCTGATGCTGGGAAAGATGGAGGGCGAGAGAAGAAGGGAACGACAGAGGATGAGGGGGCTGGATGGAGTCCCTGAAGCAGGAGGCGGGAGCTTCAATGGACTCCAGAAGATGGTAGGAGACGGGAAGGCCTGGAAGAACGTTGTCCATGGAGTCGCGATGGGTCGGACACGACTTCGCAACTAACAACAACAATGGGATGTGCCAACTCTTCTGTAATTCACCTGGTGAAACATGTAGTCTGAACCCAATCAGTGAGTCTCCCTTATCATGTTTGGTCAGCTTTCCCCTTCTCTGGGCGTGTGCCCTGATGTCACAGGGACAAAGGTTGTGGATTGTCACCTAGGATCACGAAGAGGAGACATTTTAGAACTTTGAAACCCTGTGCAGGATTTACCTGGCCAGGTCTTTCTAGAGCAGTGTTTCTCAACCTTGACAATTTTAAGGCATGTGGACTTCAACTCCCAGAATTCCACAGCCAGCATTGCTGGCTGTGGAATTTTGGGAGTTGAAGTCCACATGCCTTAAAATTGTCAAGGTTGAGAAACACTGCTCTAGAGACAACCCAAAAGTGCTTTTCCAAAAGACAACTGGAGTCCTTTAGGTTTTTGTTTTTATTTTTGCCTTGAAGATGTTTTGCAAGCAGCTTCTTCAGTCCTTCAGTTCCAAAAAGCAGAATTGAAGGAGCTTCTTGGAACTGAAGAACCAAAGGACTGAAGAAGTTTCTTGGAGAAGAAGCGAAAGGTGTTCAAGAAAAAAAAAAAAACAAATCCCAGGAATGTCCAGTTGTCTTTTGAAAAGCATCTTTGGGACAACCGTGACCGGGATGATGGAGACTTCACAGATGATCCCCTTTTCCATAAGGGGTGTGTGTGCAGGACAAAGTTGCAGAATTGAGGGCCTTCCCAAGTAGACATTTCATCCAGTGAAAAAAACCACTTTTTCACTATATTACAAAAAAGATGTTGAGACTTTGGGAAAAATCCAGAGAAGAGCAACTAAGATGATCAAAGGCCTGGAGACTAAAACATACGAAGAACGGCTGCAGGACTTGTGTTTGGCCAGTCTAGAGAAAAGAAGGACTAGGATGGGGGACATGATAGCAGCCTTCTAGTATTTGATGGGCTGCCACAAAGAAGAGGAGGTCAGGTTGTTCACCAAAGCACCAGAGGGAAGGATGAGAAACAATGGTTGGAAACTGACCAAAGAGAGAAGCAACCTGGGATTAAGGAGAAACTTCCTAACAGTGAGGACAATTAACCAGTGGAACAACCTGCCTCCAGAAGCGGTGAATGCTCCAACACTGGAAGTTTTTAAGAAGAGACTGGACAGCCAGTTGTCCGAAATGGTATAGAGTTTCCTGCCTGAGCAGGGGGTTGGACTTGATGACCTCCAAGGTTCCTTCCAGCTCTATTCTATTCTATTCTATTCTATTCTATTCTATTCTATTCTATTCTATTCTATTCTATTCTATTCTATCCTATCCTATCCTATCCTATTCTCCATTCTCTTCTCTTCTCTTCTCTTCTCTTCTCTTCTCTTCTCTTCTCTTCTCTTCTCTTCTCTTCTCTTCTCTTCTCTTCTCTTCTCTTCTCTTCTCTTCTCTATTCTCTATTCTATTCTAGTCTATTCTATTCTAGTCTAGTCTAGTCTAGTCTAGTCTAGTCTCTAGTGAAAAAACTTCCATCCCTCCTATTGGACAGAGACAAATGAATCACAGATTGTGGAACTGGCTGGGCATTTGATACCTCTGGCTTAACCGAATTACAACTCATTACAAAGACTGAACTTTGAGAAATCAGATAAAGAGAGAAGATTGAGCCCATTATCGCCATATCCCTGGCACCCGGTCCATGACCACCCACTGTTTGCAATTGATATAAATGGTGGTGCCACTGCGATAGTTCTAGAACCTGGAGAAGGAGGAGGAGGAGGAGGCGAGGTGGCTATGAACAGCCTAGAAACGGACTGAAAATTAGCAAGCCAAGATTCTCCACTCTCAGTTAGCCTGAGAAGGAAACGCCCAGGTAAAGGAGAGCGGGGTGGCTGGCTGGCTGGGTGAAGTTCTCTGGTTTATTTCTTTGATTGATTGATTAATTTTTTTCTGCCGCCCATCTCCGCGATATGTTGACTCTGAGCTGCTCCCAGATCAATCAATCAGAATAGACCTGGAAGGGACCTTGGAGGTCCTCTAGTCCAACCCCCTGTTCAAGCAGGAGACCCTTACAGAACCATGGAATAACAGAGCTGGAAGGGACCTTGGAGGTCATCTAGTCCAACCCCAAGCTCAAGCAGGAGACCCTTACAGAATCATGGAATGATAGAGCTGGAAGGGACCTTGGAGGTCCTCTAGTCCAGCCCCTTGCTTAAGCAGCAGACCCTTACAGAATCATTGAATGATAGAACTGGAAGGGACCTTGGAGGTCATCTAGTCCAACCTCAAACTCAAGCAGGAGACCCTTACAGAATCAAGGAATAACAGAGCTGGAAGGGACCTTGGAGGTCATCTAGTCCAACCCCAAGCTCAAGCAGCAGACCCTTACAGAATCATGGAATGATAGAGCTGGAAGGGACCTTGGAGGTCCTCTAGTCCAGCCCCTTGCTTAAGCAGCAGACCCTTACAGAATCATTGAATGATAGAACTGGAAGGGACCTTGGAGGTCATCTAGTCCAACCTCAAACTCAAGCAGGAGACCCTTACAGAATCATGGAATAACAGAGCTGGAAGGGACCTTGGAGGTCCTCTAGTCCAACCCCAAGCTCAAGCAGCAGACCCTTACAGAATCATGGAATGATAGAGCTGGAAGGGACCTTGGAGGTCCTCTAGTCCAGCCCCTTGCTTAAGCAGCAGACCCTTACAGAATCATTGAATGATAGAACTGGAAGGGACCTTGGAGGTCATCTAGTCCAACCTCAAACTCAAGCAGGAGACCCTTACAGAATCAAGGAATAACAGAGCTGGAAGGGACCTTGGAGGTCATCTAGTCCAACCCCAAGCTCAAGCAGCAGACCCTTACAGAATCATTGAATGATAGAGCTGGAAGGGACCTTGGAGGTCTTCTAGTCCAACCCCAAGCTTAAGCAGGAGACCCTTACAGAATCAAGGTATAACAGAGCTGAAAGGGATCTTGGAGGTCCTCTAGTCCAACCCCAAACTCAAGCAGCAGACCCTTACAGAATCATGGAATAATAGAGCTGGAAGGGACCTTGGAGATCCTCTAGTCCAGCCCCCTGCTCAAGCAGGAGACCCCAGACCATTCCAGAGAAGTGGCTGTCCATAAATCCCACTGAATTTATGATGAAGGGCCATGTTTGGAGACCCCTGTGTTAGATGGAGAGAAATGTTGAAAGGACACCCGTGCTCAGCTCCAGTTGCATCTCAGCAGGTGCCACTTGACCAAAGATGTTAGTGGCCTGGGGTCTCCTCCTGGTCTGCGCGTTGCTGACCCCCTCCCAAAGTCAACTCCTTCCAACCGACGCGGTCATCCGAGTCAACCAAGGCGTGTTGCATAATGGTAAGTCCAAGATCGCAAGCAAGGAAAAGGGGTTCAAATAGGTCCCATTGTGTCTACGGGGGGGGGGCTCAGCTGTAGAAATGACCACCTCAGGCAAATGAAAGGGTGAACGTTTTGAGTTGGCGATCGTTAGATGGATTGTTACCTCCCTCACTTAACTCCAGCTAAAAAGAATTAGGAGTAGTAGACTCATTGTGGACTACGCTACTCTCAGAGGCGCCCGTGGTCTTGAGTGTTCTGACATGCCAGAAGACACTTAAGTCTGTGAATGCTCCTGGGTGGTTCTCCGAGCTTGGTGGTTTTCTTGCAGACATTTCGTTACCCAACTAGGTAACATCATCAGTGCACCCCCCCTTCTAGTACTGATGATTTACCTAGTTGGGTAATGAAATGTCTGCAAGAAAACAGGCAAGTTCAGAGAGCACCAAGGACCCCATAGTCCGTTTCTCCTCCTCCTCCTCCTCCTCCTCCTCCTCCTCCTCCTCCTCCTCCTTCTTCTTCTTCTTCTTCTTCTTCTTCTCCTCCTCCTCCTCCTCCTCTTTCTCCTCCTCCTTCTTCTCTTCTTCCCCCTCCTTCTTTTTCTCCTCCTCTTCTTCCTCCTCCTCCTCCTCCTCCTTCTCCTTCTCCTCCTTCTTCTTCTCTTCCTCCTCCTTCTTTTTCTCCTCCTCTTCCTCCTCCTCCTCCTCTTTCTCCTCCTCCTCCTCCTTCTCTTCTTCCCCCTCCTTCTTCTTTTTCTCCTCCTCCTCCTCCTCCTCCTTCTTCTACTTCTCCTCCTCCTTCTTCTTCTTTTTCTCCTCCTCTTCCTCCTCCTCCTCCTCTTTCTCCTCCTCCTCCTCCTTCTTCTCTTCTTCCCCCTCCTTCTTTTTCTCCTCCTCTTCCTCCTCTTCCTCATCCTCCTCCTTCTCCTTCTCCTCCTTCTTCTTCTCTTCCTCCTCCTTCTTTTTCTCCTCCTCTTCCTCCTCCTCCTCCTCTTTCTCCTCCTCCTCCTCCTTCTCTTCTTCCCCCTCCTTCTTCTTTTTCTCCTCCTCCTCCTCCTCCTCCTCCTTCTTCTACTTCTTCTTCTTCTTCTTCTCCTCCTCCTCCTCCTCCTCCTCCTCCCCCTCCTCCTCCTCCTCCTCCTCCTCCACCACAACCACAACCACAACCATCACCATAAACCCCCCCACCCTTCTAGCTCTGATGATGTTTCCTAGTTTGGGTCATGAAAGGACTGCAAGAAAATAACCAAGCTCAGGTAGCACCAAGGACCCCCTCATTTCAATCCTGAGCTGCAGATATTCTCCTTGGTATTTAAGACTACCTTCCCTCAGGGATGGTCCGAGATGAAGGTCTGAGTGCACATCCAGCATTTTTATGGACTGTCTCCATGTTTGTAATTGTTTCCTGTACTTGTCCGTTGCTCAAGGTCTGACTAAGACAAACCATGCCAAAACAAACACATACATTCAAACCACCTCCCTGTAATATGACCAAGAAACATGACTGTTTCTGACATTCCAGAAGACACTTCAAGAATATGTTTCTTCAGGGATGGTCAAGCTTTGAGCGGACGTCCAGTTTTTAATGGAGTGTTCACACGATTTTTAATTAGTTCCGGTGCTTGTCTTCGGCTTAGGAACTGAGCAACTAGAACAACGCATACAGTAAGCATGCTAAAACAAATTGCTCCAGAAGACTTCACTTTCTTCAGGGGTGAACAGGAATGAAGGTTCTGAGTGGACATCCAGCTCGTTTCGACGGACCGTTTCCATGTTTTTAATCATTTCCCTTATTTGTCTGCTGCCCGCCATCAACCACTGGGTGTTTGACTGCATCAAACCATTGCTCCGTCTAGTACGGTCTACTCTGCTTTGCATAACACCATTGATGCGAGCTGGTGGATTCTCAGTGGTCTCTACTCCTGTAGAGAAGGTCCCTATTTTGGAAAGGCTGGAGGTTGAACTTGGGAACCTCTGCATGTAAAGCAGGTGCTCAACCTCAACATCACTGTGGTAGGGCGTTCCAGGGGAACCCATCCAGGTCCTCCTCACATTCCTGATCTTTTGGGCAAGCAAGAGATGAAGAACCAGGGAAGGGGTTCCACTTCTCTTGAAATTAAAAACTAGGTCTTATTTACAAAAGACACCCCAGATATGGAACCTGCTAATCCTCCTTGTCGTGTGCAACTTCCTTGTTCTTTGTTTTGCAGCTGTCACCAACTCGATGGCCCAAAGCAACGCCCTTCAAGGCGCCATGAGAGAACTGCCCCTTGGCGATGGAGGTGGTGGAGACGGTGGTCTGCTAGGAGGCCTCCTGGGGGGCGGTGGGGGTGGAGGCCTTCTGGGAGGCCTCACTGGAGGCTTACTTGGAGGAGGAGGAGGAGGAGGAGGAGGACTTCTCGGAGGTGTGCTTGGTGGTGGTGGAGGAGGAGGAGGAGGACTTCTCGGAGGTGTGCTCAGTGGTGGAAGAGGAGGAGGAGGTGGAGGACTTCTTGGAGGTGTGCTTGGTGGTGGTGGAGGAGAAGGAGGTGGAGGACTTCTCGGAGGTGTGCTTGGTGGTGGAGGAGGAGGAGGTGGAGGACTTCTTGGAGGTGTGCTTGGTGGTGGTGGAGGAGAAGGAGGTGGAGGAGGAAGAGGAGGGGGTGGAGGAGAAGGACTTCTCAGAGGTGTGCTTGGTGGTGGTGGAGGACAAGGAGGTGGTGGTGGAGGAGGACTTCTTGGAGGTATGCTTGGTGGTGGTGATGGTGGAGGAAGAGGAGGTGGAGGAGGAGGAAGAGGAAGGGATGTAGGAGGACGACTTGTTGGAGGTATGCTTGGTGGTGATGGTGGAGGAGGAGTTCTTGGTGGTGGAGAAAGAGGAGGTAGTGGTGGAGGAGAACTTCCTGGAGGTGTGCTTGGTGGTGGAGGAGGAGGAGGAGGAGGACTTCTCGGAGGTGTGCTCGGTGGTGGTGGAGGAGGAGGAGGAGGACTTCTCGGAGGTGTGCTCGGTGGTGGAAGAGGAGGAGGAGGTGGAGGACTTCTTGGAGGTGTGCTCGGTGGTAGAAGAGGAGGAGGAGGTGGAGGACTTCTCGGAGGTGTGCTTGGTGGTGGTGGAGGAGAAGGAGGTGGAGGAGGAAGAGGAGGGGGTGGAGGAGAAGGACTTCTCAGAGGTGTGCTTGGTGGTGGTGGAGGACAAGGAGGTGGTGGTGGAGGAGGACTTCTTGGAGGTGTGCTTGGTGGTGGTGATGGTGGAGGAAGAGGAGGTGGAGGAGGAGGAAGAGGAAGGGATGTAGGAGGACTACTTGTTGGAGGTATGCTTGGTGGTGATGGTGGAGGAGGAGTTCTTGGTGGTGGAGAAAGAGGAGGTAGTGGTGGAGCAGAACTTCCTGGAGGTGTGCTTGGTGGTGGTGGAGGAGAAGGAGGTGGAGGAGGAAGAGGAGGGGGTGGAGGAGAAGGACTTCTCAGAGGTGTGCTTGGTGGTGGTGGAGGACAAGGAGGTGGTGGTGGAGGAGGACTTCTTGGAGGTATGCTTGGTGATGGTGATGGTGGAGAAAGAGGAGGTAGTGGTGGAGGAGAACTTCCTGGAGGTGAGCTTGGTGGAAGTGGAGGAGAAGGAGGTGGTGGAGGAAGACAAAGGAGTCATAGAGGAGGAGGACTTCCTGGAGGTCAAGGAGGAGAAGGGGGAGCAGGGGCAGGAGGAAGGGTACTTCTTGGTGGGACCCCTGGAGGCAGGCTTGGAGGGAGGGGTTTCAATGCGGCTGCTGGTGGCAATGGTGGAGGCCCAGGTGCTGGAGGTCTTCTGGGCCAAGGAGGCTTGCTGGGTGATGGAGGTCTGCTTGGCACTGCAGGAATTCTTGGTGGCGGTGGGGGCCTCCTGGGCAACGGAGGTCTGTTGGGCAATGGAGGCCTTCTTGGTGGAGGCGGAGTCCTTGGCATCCTTGGGGAAGGAGGTCTTCTCAGCACGGTGCAAGGCCTGACAGGGTAAGAAACTCTGAGTCTCACTGATTTGTTCTCTTCATAGGGACCCCAGCTTTAGAAATTATATCCCTGGGTGAATAAAAGAAAGGTCTTCTCACGCTGATGATCATTGGGTGGATTGCAACTTCCAAAATTGAGCTCAAATGAAGAAAACTAGGACATGTTTTGTTGTAGGCCCTCTTCATGCTGAAGGACCCTATCCCCACATAGTCCTGATTGTTCCAACATCTCAGAAGGCACCGAAGACTATCTTTCTCCATCAGTTTTGGTCAGAGATGAAGGTTGTGTGTGGACGTTCAGCTTTTTATGGAATGTTCTCTTGATTTGAATTGTTTCCTGCACTTGTCCGTTGCTGGGGATCTGAATAACTGGGACAAACACACACATTAAAGTCATCCAATTGTAATAGGACCAAGAAACAAAATTGGGGTGTAGATGGTGGACATCAAACATGATATGCATTTAGCTAGGAGCCTTTTTGATTTCCAGTCTAAGCTGCTTCCTCTACAATCGATGGCTCTCAACTCTAGCATTATGGGTCAGTGGAGATGGGATTACCTGAACGACTTTGCTTCTACTTGCAGATTACGAATTGTGGAACTGACTCTTCCCAAGATCAACCTGAGGCTCTTACCTGGCATTGGGGTCCACCTGGATTTATACACCAGAGTGGCACTTAATGGGAAGAGGTAAGCAGGATATATGATGAACGGGACGTAGGAGGTGACCAGGCTAAGCCCGAGAGAGGGGTCAAACACATTATAAGTCATGAGTCCCTTGGTGCCCTCAAGAGATCTATGTCCAACCTCTCTTATCTCCTGCGCATTTCCCTTAACGGTCAATTGACCAGATTCTTGTAGGGAGCTTAAATTTGCAATAATTTTTTATACTCATTTGAACAGCCTGAATCTCCTGATTTCCTGTGGAGCTTGACATGGTTGAGGGAACTAAGATAACATCATCACTGTTAGAAGGGAGTAGGGTTTGAGGAGAGAAAGAGGAGGGGGAGGAGGAGGAGGAGTGTGGGGTCCTTGGTGCTCTCTGAGCTGGATAGCTTTCTTGCAGATGTTTCATATGTTGTTCACGAAACTTCTGTAAGAAAACCACCAAACTCAGAGAGCACCAAGGACCCCACAAACCAAATTAGACAAGTCATGGGTGACCTGGACACCCTTTTCTCATCCCTTCTGTTTCAGCCTCCTTGGTTTGCTCGACATTGCAGTAGAGGTGAACATCACGGCAATCGTCCGTCTGACGATGGACGGCACCGGCTACCCCACGTTAGTGATTGATCACTGTGATACGCTTCTGGGAGGCATTAAAATTAGACTCCTTAGAGGGTGAGTATCACCAGACAGGGCCTCAGGCCCTCCTCGGCTATCACCTTCTTGACCAATTTCATATTTTCATTTCTAACATTTGTTCGTGCTTATTATAGCTGGTGATATAATGCGAGTAGACCTCACTTAACTTGTGTCTGATCCTCAGAGTTGCAGCCATTACAGTGTCCCCGTGGTCACCAGATCACGATTTGGACAAACCAGTGACCAGCTCACAAATATAACATTTGCAGCATTCCACAGTCATGGGACTGCCATTTGCGAGCTTTCCTGCCAATTGCCCGCAAGCAGAGTCACTGGGGAAGCCGGCGGGAAATCGCAAGTAACAGATCCTCACTTAACAGCTCGTTGTGATGCACTTAACAAAAGCAACTGGGACTGCTGAAACTGCCATTGCTAAGCAGTGCAGTCGTACGAAGTCATGCTTAATGACCGCATTGTTCAACAATAGAGTTTTCAGCTCTGTCGTTAAGTGAGGACTGTCTAAAACAACAATTCTGTTTATTTAAGCCAACTCAAAGGCCATCATTTAGCTTTGCTCTTTAATTAGGCCCACTTATTCTGTAAAACATCATGTATGTGCCCAAAAAAGACTCTTTCTACTGACTTTCTTACCCACCAACACACAATTAAATGGTGGTTTTGAATTTTTAGCTAGTTCTTGTGTCTTTTCACAGTTTCCTAAAGTGGCATAAAATTAGGGAAAGATTATCTGAAGTGCTCAGTTGGGGAACCACGCACGGACAGCTTCCATGTGCCCCTAAAACTCTTGCCCCCTCCAAGAATTGTTGAAGGCTACTCTCAAGGCTATCTCTCTTGGTCTTCAGAACTTTAGGTCCACCATAACTTAGATGAGGGAAATCAAGAGCTGGAAACATTTGTTAATTTGATGTTTCTTTCTTGGTGAGAAGTCTTGAAGGATCTGTGACAGCTAGAACGAGAAGATCTGACTCAATCAGAGTCAGCAGCTGTGCTAATGGAGATGTCCCTTTGCTCCCCAAATGTTCTTCTGCCAATTGGTCACACTGGAGATGTTCCTCATGTCCTTCTTTCGTTCTTCTCTGCAGCCTTCTTCCAATTGTGGACAACTTACTAGCACGTGTCCTTAACAGGCTCCTTCCTGATCTGGTAAGTGAGGTGATTGGTCTGGACAGGCATGTAGCTCAGAACCGTAAACCCAACAAGACAAAGGTCCTAACATAGGAAGCAAAGGGTCCCAATCACAAAACTTGCTCATGTGTGGTGGTGACCTTGACTGTCTTCTTCCATGCAATGAAGAAACTGTCAAGGGCAGAAGAGATGGAGATGACCACAAATATGGTAGCTTCTTTGTCTCTTCTGCCAGTTTGTTTCCTGACATTTGCTGCAAGAAAGTCACACACATTTTAAATTTTCCAGCTTTGTCCTGTCCTTGACGTTGTCCTGGGCCTTGTGAATGACCAGCTTGGACTTGTGAACTGTGAGTTTTTTTGCTTTCTTCTTCCCGTATATTTGAAGACTCTTCTTCGTGGCAGAGAGACTGAAAACAGATCAGGATGCAGTGCCATATTTTTTCTCGGTTCTGTGTCTGCCAAAAATTGGATTTCTTCTTCTTCTTCTTCTTCTTCTTCTTCTTCTTCTTCTTCTTCTTCTTCTTCTTCTTCTTCTTCTTCTTCTTCTTCTTCTTCTTCTTCTTCTTCTTCTTCTTCTTCTTCTTCTTCTTCCTCCTCCTCCTCCTCCTCCTCCTCCTCCTCTTCTTCTTCTTCTTCTTCTTCTTCTTCTTCTTCTTCTTCTTCTTCTTCTTCTTCTTCTTCTTCTGCTTCTGCTTCTGCTTCTTCTGCTTCTTCTGCTTCGACTTCTCCTTCTCCTTCTCCTTCTTTTCTTCTCTTCTTCTTCTTCTTCTTCTTCTTCTTCTTCTTCTTCTTCTTCTTCTTCTTCTTCTTCTTCTTCTGCTTCTGCTTCTGCTTCGACTTCTTCTCCTTCTTTTCTTCTTCTTCTTCTTCTTCTTCTTCTTCTTCTTCTTCTTGTCTTCTTCTTCTTCTTCTTCTTCTTCTTCTTCTTCTTCTTCTTCTGCTTCTGCTTCTGCTTCTTCTGCTTCGACTTCTCCTTCTTTTTCTTCTTCTTCTTCTTCTTCTTCTTCTTCTTCTTCTCTTCTCTTCTTCTTCTTCTTCTTCTTCTTCTTCTTGTCTTCTCCTTTTCTTCTTCTTCTTCTTCTTTTCTTCTTCTTCTTCTTCTTCTTCTTCTTCTTCTTCTTCTTCTTCTTCTTCTTCTTCTCCTTCTCCCTCTCCTTCTCCTCCTCTTCTCCTCTTCCTCTTCCTCCTCTTCCTCCTCATCCCTCTCCCCTACCCTTCCTTTTTCTCTTTCTCCTCCTTCTCCTCTTCCTATTTCTCCCCTTCCTCCTCCTCCTCCCCTTTTTCTCCTTCTTCCTCTTCTCTTCCTATTTCTCCTCTTCTTCCTCCCTCTCCCTCTACCCTTCCTTTTTCTCTTTCTCTTTCTCCTCTTCCCCCTACTTTTTCTCCTCCTTCCTCTTCTCTTCCTACTTCTTCCTCTCCTCCTCCTCCTCCACTTTAGAAGAGAAATGTAGCTATAGATGGTCCCTACAAAGGCCAGACCACGTTGCTCTAAGGATGTGTGATTTGATGATGCAATCATGGGGAGGTGGTGAGGGATGGCCCCTGTTCCATGGTCCCTGTTGACCTTCTCATTCTCTACAGCTCTGGTTCCTTTGGGAATACTGGAAGCGTCCAGTATACCGTCTCCAGCTTGCCGTTAGTTACAGGACATTTCCTGGAGATCGATTTAAACGTAAGTCTTAAATATAAGCCACTTGGCTTCAGCTGCCTTCTGGTCCCACCAAGAAAGCCCAAGAAAATATGTGGATTATCAGAGCCAACTCCCATCATGGCTTCAGGGATGTTGAGGTCTCCATTTTGGACTCACAAGAAAGGACTTCCAACCGGGCAGATGGCACGATGCTAGTTCTATCAGAATTAGACTAGTAGTAGTGCTCATAGTAGTCATAACTCTTTACAACCCAGCAAACCATAAAAAAAACTAACCAGGATTGATACTATAATAATAATAATAATAATAATAATAATAATAGTAGTAGTAGTAGTAGTAGTAGTAGTAGGAGGAGGAGGAGGAGGAGGAGGAGGAGGAGGAGGAGGAGAATAGACGAGAAAGAACTGGAGAAGATAACAAAATACAAAGACCTACAAATAGAAATAGAAAGACTGTGGCAAAAGCAAGCAAGGGTAGTACCAATAGTCATAGGCGCCTTGGGTGCAATCCCAAAACAACTGGAGCACCACTTGAACACCATTGGCATTGACAAATTCGCTATTAGTCAATTGCAAAAGGCAGCCTTACTAGGAACTGCTTCCATCCTGCGACGATACCTGTAATACCATCAAATATCCACATCTGCCTATCCCAGGTCCTGGGTAAGGACTTGATAGGTAGATAAAATGCCAAATCCAGTCTGAACATCTAGCTGACTATGCGATGATCGATAATAATAATAATAAAGTTGGAAGGGACCTTGGAGGTCATTTTTCAACCCCCTGCTCAGGCAGGAGACCCTATACCATTTCGGACAAATGGCTGTCCAGTCTCTTCTTAAAAACGTCCATTGTAGGAGCATTCACTGCTTCTGGAGGCAGGCTGTTCCACTGGTTAATTGTTCTTACTGTCAGGAAATTTCTCCTTAGTTCCAGGTTGCTTCTCTCCTTGATTCGTTCCCATCCATTGCTTCTTGTCCTGCCTTCAGGTGCTTTGGAGAATAGCTTGACTCCCTCTTCTTTGGGGCAGCCCCTGAGATACTGGAAGGCTGCTATCCTGTCCCCCCTCGTCCTTCTCTTCGTTAAACTAGACATGCCCAATTCCTGCAACCGCTCCTTATATGTTTCAATATGCTGACAAAGGCCAGTATATTGTGTGAATGCAGTTCCTAGATTTCTAACTGACTCCATTAAGCTGATCGTGTGAATGCAGCCAGGGTGTTTCAAACTCCTGGGCCAGATTTGCAGATGGGGACACAGCCATTTCAGATGGCAACAATCCAACTCTCTGACAGAGATCTCCGAGTAGGGTGTCACCCGATTACACCAATGGTAACCATAAGGAAGATGTATGTAAGGGTTTGAGAGAAGGGGAAGCAACCTTAGGGAGTGGGAGATGCAAAGATTTATTTCCTTTTGAGCAATCAAGAAACAGAAGCGAAGATCACATTCCTGGGAACAAGGATGTGGCTTGCTTTGGGGAGGGCTGGTGTCCTAGATAAAAGCCCCCACGGGGGGGGGGGGAAGGTGTCTGATCTCTTCTGATCTCTCCTGCCAGGAGAGCAGTAACTTCACCTGATTAAACAAAATTTCGCAAGGAGGATTGTTGCAAACCGGGAAATCTGGTCTGTGTGCCTTTGCGGTTGAAGCGTTCCGATTTTGCAAGGAATCCCGGGACCCTTTTATTTGCTTGTCTCTTGTTCGTATCCCGCCTTTATTATTTTTGGAAATCACTCAAGGCGGGGACATGATAGCAGTATTCCAATATCTCAGGGGCTGCCATAAAGAAGAGGGAATTAAGCTATTTTCCAAAGCGCCTGAAGGCAGGACAAGAAGCAACGGGTGGAAACTCATCAAGGAGAGAAGCAATCTAGAACTAAGGAGAAACTTCCTGACAGTTAGAACAATTAACCAGTGGAACCACCTGCCTCCAGAACCAGTAAATGCTCCAACACTGGAAGTTTTTAAGAAGAGACTGGACAGCCACTTGTCCGAAATGGTGTAAGAGTTTCCTCCCTGAGCAGGGGGTTGGACTAGATGACCTCCAAGGTCCCTTCCAACTTTACTACTTTACTACTATTACTAACATAGCCAATACAACTTCCTCTTCCTGCTTTCTCCACAACGACAACCCTGTGAGGAGGGTTGGGCTGAGAAAGAGGGACAGGGCCAAAGTTACCTAAGGCAGGACTAGAACTCACCGTCTCCTGGTGATTGGCCCAAAGCCACCCAGCTGGCTTTCCTGCCTAAGGCGGGACTAGAACTCACCGTCTCCTGGTGATTGGCCCAAAGTCACCCCCTGGCTTTCATGTCTAAGGCGGGACTAGAACTCCCCGTCTCCTGGTGATTGGCCCAAAGCCACCCAGCTGGCTTTTGTGCCTAAGGTGGGACTAGAACTCCCCGTCTCCCATTTTCTAGCCTGGTGCCTCAGCCACCAGACCAGACTCTCTCTTTTTTTCCCACTGAAAGTCAAATGCCTTTAACCACCATGAGCGGTTAGTGGTGTAGTGATACCTCATGCGATGCCATCGTAACTTCTGATGGTCGTAAAGCGAATCACCCATGTGAAGGACCCGATTTCACGACTTCCTTTGCAGCAGTTGCTAAGCGACCAACAGCGTCATTAAGTGAACCGAAATCCTTTGCTATGGGTCAGTTTTGCCAAACAATAGAAGAAAAGGCCCATTTTTGGCCAAAACCACTAGAAAGAGCGGTACGGGCGGTGTATAAATTTAATAAATAAATAAAAGGAAAGACAACGTTGTTGTGTGACCACGGGACCCTGTCAACGGCCTATCGATGGGGGTCAGTTGCCAAGCTCCTGTCACGCAGTCACGTGACCATGGGGGGGGGGGGGACAGCCGTCAGAACTCGGAACCAGGTTGCAGATCCGTTGTAACTTTGAACGGTTGCTAAGCGACCTGTCATATATCAAAGACCATCTGTGTCAGGGCTCTTCAAACTGGGCCCTTTTATGACTCGTGGACTTCAGCTCCCAGAATTCCTCAGCCAGGCACGCACCTGGCTGAGGAATTCTGGGAATTGAAGCCCACGAGTCATAAAAGGCTCATAGTTCCCTCACGCTGGCTGAGGAATTCTGGGAGTTGAAGTCCACGAGTCATAAAAGGCTCATAGTTCTCTCACGTTGACTGAGGAATTCTGGGAGTTGAAGTCCACCAGTCATAAAAGGGTCCTAGTTCCCTCACGCTGGCTGAGGAATTCTGGGAATTGAAGCCCACAAGTCATAAAAGGGTCCTAGTTCCCTCACGCTGGCTGAGGAATTCTGGGAGTTGAAGTCCACGAGTCATAAAAGGCTCATAGTTCCCTCATGTTGGCTGGGGAATTCTGGGAGTTGAAGTCCACCAGTCATAAAAGGGTCTTAGTTCCCTCACACTAGCTGAGGAATTGTGGGAGTTGAAGTCCACCAGTCATCAAAGGGCCAAGTTTGAAGACCCCTGACCTGTAATGTGATTTGTGTGGGTTTGGTCCAAGTCATGCAAAAAAGAACCAAATGTGTAGATAAATATATGTCATTTTTTTAAAAAAAAAAAAACTATGTTTACATCAATCGTGGTTTAATGCATCCAGCATCCTTACTGTGGTTTGCACCATGACATCAATAAGACTGAAGGAGAGAATACAGGGAGTCCTCAACATACCACCACAAAATTTCCATTGCTAAGCGAGACAATTATTGTCCCGCTTTACAACTGTTCTTGACACGGTTGTTAAGTGAATCACCACAGCTGTTAAGTTACTAATATGGTTGTTAAGTGAATCTGGCCTTCCCCCGTTGATTTTGCTTGTCAGAAGGTCACAAAAGGGGATCACCCGACGTCGGTGCGCTGTGACCATCATAAATACGAGCCGGTCGCCAAGCGTCTGAATTCTGATCACGTGACCGTAGGGGAGGCTGCAACAACGGTCGTAAGTGTGAAAAAGGGTCCTAAGTCACTTTTTCAGAGCTGTTGTAACTCTGAACGGTCACTAAATGGACTGTCGTACGTCGAAGACTGCCTGTAACGTGGAAATCCTCGTTTTCTGGGGTTTCACGTTGTTTTTTTCTCTTCCTCCTAGACGGTGGTTGGGCACGTCGTCGGCCCCCTAATCGACTACCCCCTGGGCAAGCCGGAATCCCCCCCTATGCCACCCAGGGTGCCCATGCCACCCCTGCCACCCATGGAAGACACAACTAACTCTCAACTGGGACTGTCGGTCAACTTCCTCAGCTCCGTGCTGGGCGTCCTGCAGAAGCAAGGGGCCCTGAACCTTGAACTCTCTGATGGGATGGTGAGCTTGAGGGGCCATCGATGTATTTCAGTCGTTGGTAGGGATGTCCCAAAGGGGCTTCTTTTTCCAGGAGGCGACTGGACATCCTCGTTTTCCCTTTGAAGACGTTTCGCTTTTCATCCCAGAAGCTTCTTCAGGTTCTGGGGAAGGGAAGGATTTATACTCCTTGCAGAGAGCTGGTCGTTTGCCTCCTTTTGGAGAGTTGTTGAGGCCTCCTGGAGACTTTTCTATGTCCTCCGGGTCACCGGAGCGGTGCAAAGAGAGACAAGCCTCCAAGAGGTTGTTTGGCTAAATAAAACTAGCTCTACCAGCCTTACAATAGCTTCTAACTTCTACTCTGAGCCTTATCAGAGAAAAGGGGAAATTTTGGTATCCTCTGATGGAGACTCACGTAGCAGGAAATAAACTGTTGATGTACACTTATGGCCTATTTTGCTTTCTTCTACCAGTATCCCGAGCTTCCTCCTCTGATGACCTCAACTCTTGGGGCACTGATTCCGGCGGTAAGCACTTGTGTATATATATAAACAGAGAGCAGACCCCTTCCCTTGCAGCCCTGGTGATGTTACTTAGTTGGGTAATGAAACAAAAAGCCAATGACTCTCTTCCTCCTCCTCCTCCTCCTCCTCCTCCTCCTCTTCCTCTTCCTCCTCCTCCTCCTCCTCCTCCTCCTCCTCCTTTCCACAAACCCCATTTCCTCTAGCCTTGATAATCTTCCCTAACTGGGTCATGAAACATCTGCAAGGAAACCACCAAGCTCAGAGAATACCAAAGACCCTACAGTCTCCCTCCTCCTCCTCCTCCTCCTCCTCCTCCTCCTCCTCCTCCTCCTCCTCCTCCTCTCCACACACCTCATTTCCTCTAGCACATAATCTTCCCTAAATTGAGTCATGAAACGTCTTCAAGGAAACCACCAAGCTCAGAGAGCGCCAACATTCTCTCCTGATAATAAGTGCTGTCTTTCCTCTGGGTGACCCACAGATCTTCCAGAAGTTTCCTGAGCCTCGGCCCCTCCTGCTGAAGATATCGGTCCCTGAGGCTCCAACCGTGAAGCTCCAGAAGGACATGGGCTTGATTAAAATTCAAGCCACTTCAGAAATTTTGGCCGTGGAGCCCGATGGCACCGAGAAGTCTCTCTGCGTCCTGAGCATTGTGAGTATGAAGGCTGGGACATTCCGCAAAGCATCATTCCTCAAAGTCCCTTTTGCTTGGTAACATGGGAGCAGGGTGGCAGGCCGAAATTTCAGCCAGGACCATAGAAAGACTCTGTCGGGGTAATGATTTAACCAGCTGATGTAATGTAAGGTGGATGATGTAATGATAAGAATGATTCAGCAAGGTCTGTGTCCCTTTAAGAGCCTGAGTATAAAAGGGAAGGCTTTTGCTGGAGTGTCTCTCTCTCTCTCTCTCTCTCTCTCTCTCTCTCTCTCTCTCTGCCGTTTCCTGTTGTAATTGCTGTATGTTGGAGTTTGCTGCATAACCACATGTATGTATATTGTTCCTGGTGTATATTGTAGATAGGCCGCTGTTTACTGTATTCACTCCTGGCTTATCTCGGGGCAAAGACTGTTCATACTTTGACAGACTCGATTGTCTGACTCATGTCACAAGTAGTCCTCGAACTTATGACCGCTCGCTTAGTGACTTCTTCAGGTTCCAACGGATCTACTTGGGGAATGCTTAAGACCGAGAGTCAAAGGTCCCATTGGCAGCCTCTCCCCCACATAGTCATGTGACCGTCATCTGGGCGCATGCCAACCGGACTTCATTCACTCCCGTTTGCAGCATCCCGGAGTCATGTGACCGCATTTTATGACATATTATTTATTAAATAAATTTTATCAAATTGATCGGCAGCCCATCTTACCAATTCGGGGTGGGCTTACAATATCATTCATTTTTTGCTGGAAAAAAAAGGCCGGGAGCTGACTTAATGACCTCAGCATTTCCTTAATGATCGTTACAAAATTTACGACCATTATGGTTGTAAACTGAGGACTTATTACAACGTTCCAGCCTGCCTTCTTTCACACCAGCCTGATCATCATCCAAACCCCTGTGTCTGTGTACAGGAAGTCCTGGACTCACGACCACAGTGGAGCCCACATTTCCGTTGCTAAGTGAGACAGATATTGAGTGCCCCATTTTACGACTTTTCTTGCCAGAGTTGTTAAATGAATCACTGCAGTTGATAAGTGAGTAACTCGGTTGTTAAGTGAATCAGGCTTCCCCATTGACTTTGCTTGTCAGTAGGTACAGAAAGAGTACAGAGAAGAGCAACAAAGATGATCAGGGGACTGGAGGCTAAAATATATAAGGAACGGTTGCTGGAATTGGGTAGGTCTAGTTTAATGAAGAGAAGGACAAGGGAGGACATGATAGCAGTGCTCCAGTATCTCAGGGGCTGCCCCAAAGAAGAGGGAGTCAGGCTATCCTCCAAAGCGCCTGAAGGCAGGACAAGAAGCAACGGATGGAAACTAATCAAGGAGAGAAGCAACCTAGAACTGAGGAGAAACTTCCTGACAGGGAGAACAATTAACCAGCGGAACTCCTTGCCTCCAGAAGCGGTGAATGCTCCAACCCTGGAAGTTTTTAAGAAGAGACTGGACAGCCATTTGTCCGAAATGGTGTAGGGTTTCCTGCCCGAGCAGGGGGTTGGACTAGATGACCTCCAAGGTCCCTTCCAACTTTACTACTACTATTATTATTATTATTATAAGGTCGCAAAAGGGGATCACGTGATCCCAGGACGCTGCAACAGTCATAAGTACATGCCAGTTTCCAAGCATCTGAATTCTGATCACGTTGACCCTGGGGAGGCTGCAACAGTCGTAAGTGTGAAAAACGGTCATAAGTCACTTTTTTCAGTGCCGTTGTAGCTTTGAACGGTCGCTAAACGAACTGTCATAAGTCGAGGACTACCTTTGTAATCTATTCCTGCACACCTAGGGCAAAATTGCCCACTTGAGGGGGAAAAAAACACAATAAAGATGCTTTTTGGAAAAAGCACCTTTGCGATATGGTCAGGATGGGTCCATTGTTGTCCTTCTAGGATGCTTCTTTGCTGGCCATGTTCTCTGTTGAGGACAACAAACTAAAAATCAGCACTCAGCTGGACAAGTAAGTCAGTTATTATTATTATTATTATTATTATTGTTGTTGTTGTTGTTGTTGTTGTTGTTGTTGTTATTATTATTATCGATCATCACACAGTCAGCCAGATGTTCAGACTGGATTTGGCATTTTGTCTGCCTATCGAGTCCTTACCCAGGACCTGGGATAGGCAGATGTGGATGTTTGATGGTATTACAGGTATCGTCACAGGATGGAAGCAGTTCCTAGTAAGGCCGCCTTTTGCAATTGACTAATAGCGAATTTGTCAATGCCGATGATGGTGTTCAAGTGGTGCTCCAGCTGTTTTGGGATTGCACCCAAGGAGCCTATGACTATTGGTACTACCCTTGCTTACCTTTGCCACAGACTTTCTATTTCTATTTGGAGGTCTTTGTATTTCGTTATCTTCTCCAGTTCTTTCTCGTCTATTCTGCTGTCTTCAGGCATTGCCATGTCCACTATCCAGACTTTTTTGTCTTTCTTATCGACAACTGTTAAGTCTGGGGTGTTGTGTTGCAGATGCTTGTCTGTTTGAATTCTGAAGTCCCAGAGCAGTTTAATTTTATCATTTTCTATGACTTTCTCTATTTTATGATCCCACCAGTTTTTGCTTACAGGCAAATGATATTTCTTGCAGATCTTTCAATGCACCATTGTTGCTACTTTGTCATGACGCTGCTTGTAATCAGTCTGTGCAATCTTCTTGCAACAGCTTACCAAGTGGTCCACTGTTTCTTCAGCTTCTTTGCATAGGCGGCACTTACTGTCTGTTGCTGTCTTCTCTATTTTGACTTTATATGCATTTGTCCTTAAGGCTTGGTCTTGTGCAGCGAGAATTAGTCCCTCGGTCTCTTTCTTCAATTTTCCTGCTCTTAGCCATTGCCAGGTTTTATTATTATCTGCTTTCCCAGCTATTTTTTTCATGTATTGGCCATGTAGTGCTTTGTCTTCCCATGCCTCTATTCTGTTCTTCATTTGGTCTTTCTTGTAGACCAGTTTGGTCTCTCCAGTAGTCAGTAAGCCTTCCTGATATACTAATTTCAATGCATCTTCATCATTGTTCTTCAGATATTCTTCCAAAGCCATTTTTCTTCTTCAACCATCTGATGTACTTGTAGCATTCCACGCCCATCTATTTGCCTTGGTAGATAAAGTCTGTCAATGTCACTGCGTGCATGAAGGGCATGATGATGATGATGATGATTTCCCATTGTCTATCTCAGAGGGCACCTCCTGGGCTGCATGAGTGCCTGCCCAGTGCATACATGCATGTGCACGCGCTCACCTCTTGCCCTTGCACCAGTAATTCCTTCCTTCCTTCCCACCTTCCCTCTCTCTCTATCCTTCCTCCTTCCTTTCCTTTCCTTTCCTTTCCTTTCCTTCCCTTCCCTTCTGTTCCTTCCTTCCTTCCTTCCCTCCCTCTCTCTATCCTCCTTCCCTCTTTCCCTCTCTCCCTTCCTCCCTCGCTCCCAGTGCAACCCAGCTGCCCAGTGAGACCCCTCTGTCTTCTCACTCCCCTTCTCTCTTTGTTCCTGCAGGTCTCGTGTCAAGCTGGATTCTTCCAACATTGGAGACTTTGATGTAAGAGTAAACTTTGCTTCTTGGCTGGGGAGACGGGAAAGGCAGCGCCTCTTTTGGGTGGAGGAAGTTGGAGGAAGAGGTCAACGTCACCTTCATCCCCCATGACTTCAGGGACAGCTCCGTGGACCTGACCCTGAGGTTGCCCTCTGCTGGGACTTGAAGTTAGGCCATTCTCCTCTGGGCTTTTGGCCAACACCCAGCTAAAGGGCTCCCCAACCACCCTTGAGTTGGCAGGAAACCCATGCTAGCACAACACGCCCCGTTGCCCCATTGTCAGCTTCATCACCCTTAAAATTCAACAGGGGAACTAGATGGACTTTACAAGCATTTGTAAAGGGAAACTCAGTCATCCAGGCCATATATATATATATATGGTATATATATTTATAGGGTTTCCTGCCTGAGCGGGGGTTGGACTAGATGACCTCCAAGGTCCCTTCCAAATCATCATCATCATCATCAGTATTAGTATCATTAGAATAATAATAGTAATAGTAATAATAATACAGTTGGAAGGGACCTTGGAGGTCATCTAGTCCAACCCCCTGCTCAGGCAGGAAACCCTATACCATTTCGGACAAATGGCTGTCCAAAAACTTCCAGTGTTGTAGAAGGGAGGGAGGGAGGGAGGGAGGGAGGAAGGAAGGAAGGAAGGAAGGGAAAAAAAGAATAATAGAATAACAGACTCAGAAGGGACCTTGGAGGTCATCTAGTCCAACCCCCTGCTCAGGCAGGAATCCGTCTACCATTTCAGACAAATGGCTGTCCAGTCTCTTCTTAAAAACTTCCAGTGTTGGAGCATTCACAGCTTCTCGAGGTATTAGTATTAATATTAGTATTAGTATTATTGATCATTGCACAGTCAGCTAGATGTTCAGACTGGATTTGCTATTTTTGTCTACTTATCAAGTCCTTACCAAGGACCTGGGATAGGCAGATGTGGATGATAATGATGATGATTATAATATATCCCAAAAAGACCCAAAGGTGCTTTTTTTCAGGAAGCAACTGTACTCCCTTTTTTTTTCTTTGAAGACATTTCGCTTCTCATCCCAAAAGCTTCCTCAGGTTCTGACTGGATGTGGGGAAGGGAAGGATTTATACTCCTTGCAGACAGCCGGTCCTTCGCCTTCTTTTGGAGTGCAATCATTAAAGATTCCTCAATGCAAATGACCAGCTCTCTGCAAGGAGTATAAATCCTTCCCACCCTCCAGTCAGAACCTGAAGAAGCTTCTTAGATGAGAAGCGAAATGTCTTCAAAGGAAAAAAAAAACAGAAAGTCCAGTTGCCTTGTGAAAAAAACACCTTCGGGACAACCAGGACCCTGGAGGACTGGGAACCTCCACAGACATTTATCTACAAAGACTTTCTGACTTTCTGCCGAACTAAAATTTCAGTTTGGGCTGAAGAGGCGACTTGGCTGAGTCACAAAATGGTTTCATTGAACTTTCGGCCCAGTTGCCCCGATGTAACCTTTTTAGATGCTTAACAGACCTCTTATTAACTTAACCTCTGCGGTGATTCATTCAGCAACTGTGGCAACAAAAGGGACAAAACTCACACAACTCCCTGGCTTTGCCGTGGAAATTGTGCACTCAATTGTGGCCGTAAATTGAGGACTATCTAGACACGGTCATAAAAAAAACCCTGTATCTGGCATGGTTGCCCTTCCGAAGGAATGCTTGCATGTTTCACACGTAATCCAGAATTCCCCAGCCAGCATGGGAGTTGAAGTCTACGAGACTTAAAGTGAGGATTGGACACCTCTGACTTAAATCATGCCTCAAAGACGCAACATGGACACGCAAAGTCTATTCTATTCTATTCTATTCTATTCTATTCTATTCTATTCTATTCTATTCTATTCTATTCTAATTCTATTTTATTCTATTCTATATTTCTATTTCTATTCTCTTCTCTTCTATATTTCTGTTTCTATTCTATATTTCTATTTCTATTCTAATTCTATTCTATTCTATATTTCTATTTCTATTCTATTCTATTCTGCATTCTATTTTCTATTCTATTCTGCATTCTATTTTCTATTCTATTCTATTCTATTCTATTCTATTCTATTCTATTCTATTCTATTCTATTCTATTCTATTCTACAGGTAAATTTTGGATTCTAAGAATGTTTGCAACCCAGAGTCCTTTCTGCGTTCAGTTCAACAACTGCAAGGTGGGCTCAAAATAGCAAATCAAGGGGAATCTCAATTGTCTCCACACATTCTCCCCTTGGATGAGTTGAGGGCATTAAAATGTTTTTCCCCCCACTGGATACAGGTGTCCCTGATGGAGGGGCTGGTCGGCAAGATCTTTGAAGTAGCCTTCCTTCCTGCCATGAACGGTAAGAGAATTCCAGAACTTTGAGAGTCTTCAACTCTTGCCTTTCTCAACCTGGACAATTGCCAGAGGTGTGGACTTCAACTCCCAGGATCCTCTGCCACAGCAAATGTTAGCTAGAGAATTCTGGGAGAAGATAGCCCACACCTCTGGAAGCTGCCCAGGTTGGCCAACAGGATTCTGGATACTTTGTGGACAATGGAGGGATGATGGGCTGTGGGTGGCTGCCCTTGTTTGCATCAACCTACATGCTAAATGATGGAGAGTCCATCTCGTCTGTTCTTCTCATTGTCTCACCCAGTGGTGGGATTCAAATAGGTGAAGAACCAGTTCTCTGTGTGGATGCCGCTTCCAGATGTCTGTTCTGGGCCTGGGCAACAAAAAAATTAGCTACCGGTTCTGCTGAAGTGGTGCAAACCGGCTGAATCCCACCACTGGATAGATAGATAGATAGATAGATAGATAGATAGATAGATAGATAGATAGATAGATAGATAGATAGATAGATAGATAGATAGATAGATAGATAGATAGATAGATAGATAGATAGATATGGTATGGTATGGTATGGTATGATATGATATCATATAGATAGATACTGTAGATAGATTGATTGCTTGATATGATAGATAGATAGATATGATATAGATAGATTGATTGATTGATATGATCGATAGATAGATAGATAGATATCATATCATATAGACAGATAGATTGATATGATCAATATGATAGATAGATATGAAATAGATAGATTGATAAGATTGATATGATTGATATTAGATAGATAGATAGATATGATATGATATCATATATCATATAGATAGATACTGTAGATAGATAGATATAATATAGATAGATATGATATAGATTGATTGATTGATTGATATGATCAATATGATAGATAGATAGATAGATAGATTGATATCATATCATATCATATAGATAGATTGATTGATTGATATGATCGATATGATAGATAGATATGATATAGATAGATAGATTGATTGGTATGATTGATATGATTGATATTAGATAGATAGATAGATAGATAGATAGATAGATAGATAGATAGATAGATAGATAGATAGATAGATAGATAGATAGATAGATAGAATCTATCAGTGTTGACGGAAGTCTTCTTGGTGGTTCCTTGACTGGGGTTTAAGCAGAAGTCAATACCAAAATTAATACTAGGCCCAAAATCAAGAAGTAAACCATACCCCAGTCAGGGAAATACCAATTTAGACAAAAAAGCTAACAATAAACAACAACCTAATCAAGGAAACACCAAGAAGAAGACGATACTGTCACCAACTCTGACATAGCAAACCACTTGTATATGTAAACAGAGAGCAAACTCCCCCTGCCTTCCAGCACTGATGCTGTTCCCTAGTTGGGTCATGAAATGTCTGCAAGAAACACCCAGCTGAGAGAGCACCAAAGACCCCACAATCCTCCTCCTCCTCCTCCTCCTCCTCCTCCTCCTCCTCCTCCTCCTCCTCCCTTCTATATCTGATGATGTTACCTAGATGGGTCATGAAACGTCTGCAAGGAAACCACCCAGCTCAGAGAGCACCAAGGACCCCCCCCAGTCCTCTTCCTCCTCCTCCTAGACCCCCCTCCCTTCTACCACTGATGATGTTACCTAGGTGGGTCATGAAACGTCTGCAAGGAAACCACAGAGAGCATCAAGGACGCCATTAATATCCTAATTCAATGGACCTTCCATGAACTTACCTATACTGTACCAAATTGTCTTTAGGGGAACAGAAGAGCCTTTTCCCACATCCAAGCTGAATCTTAGACTTCAGGTTGTGTTTGTGGCTGTCCTGAGCTTGCCGGGAAGCAGAGAAGAACAAGATTTAAAACCCCTTGTTCCGAAAACATAAATTTCAGCCTTTAAAGCTGAAGCTGTTGTAATCTTTCTGAGATGCATAAATCCTTGGGCCGATAGAAAATAAGAAGAGGGCCCGTCAATGCTGGAGATCACGATTAACGTTTACTAGGTAGCAAAGTCAAAAATGTGAAAGTCACAACTGTCTCTGCTGGGGGGGGAGGGGGGGAGGGGGGGAAGGACCTCAGATTGATGGACCTTAAGGGGATGGAAGCTTAAACAGCAACCGCCGCAGGGCTTAGATTTACCTAAGTCGTCCTCCTCTTACAACCACACTGGAGCCCAAAATTTCCGTTACTAAGCAAAATATTTCTTAAGCGAGTCTTGCCCTGTTTTGCCACAGTTGTTAAGAGAATCACCGCAGGGGTTAAGTTATTAAGTCAGTCTGGCGTCCCCAAGGAGTTTCCTTGTTGGAAAGGGGGGATCGTGGGACCCCCGGGGACCCTGCAACCGTCATAGATGCGAGTCAGTTCCCCAGTGGCTGAATCCTGATCACGTGACTAGGGGGGAGGCTGCAACAGTTGTGCACAGGATGAAAAATGGACCGTTGTAACTTGGAACGGTCACTGAACGTACTCTTGTAAGACAATCCCTTAAATAGGAGCCAGCCGTGTGCTGCAGCTGCCAAAGTATTTGAGTTTCAGCTTCAGGATCTGGCCTTCTAAAGAGCAGTCGGGGTTGATCTCTTCTAGGACTGACCGGTTTGAACGCCTTGCAGTCCAAGGGACTCGCAGGAGTCTTCTCCAGCACCAGAGTTAAGCAGGGGGTTGGACTAGAAGACCTCCAAGGTCCCTCCTATCTCTATTCTGATTGATTGAAATCCTTCCTCCCCTCGCTTGCCAGCGGCCCAGGGGAGGCTCAGCACCCCCCACGGCTGCCTTTGGCTGCTGTCCTGAAGCAGAGAGAGGGCTGGGAATGGGCCATTTCTCCTCCAACTGGGAATAAGTGTGGTCTGAGTTCAAGAGCCTGGAGAGGGTTCCCTGTTCCAGGGGAGGGAGAGGAACGAGGGTAACAGAATCAGCATCCAGCTGTGATTTTTCAGAGTCACAAAGAAAAGTGTCTCCTTTGCAGCTGGGGAGAACTGACTCCAAGTTCACCCGTGGGACACACTGAAAATGTGGCAACAGGTTTGCCACACGAGATGCGGCAAAATGCCGACTTATCTGAGGCACAGCAGAGACCAGGAAAAAGAGAAGGAAGCAAAAAGTCCTAATTTGCCTTTGAGCTTTGAAACCTGATTCCGTTTTGTTTCTGGCTCCAGCCATCTTAGGTGGAGGGGTTCCTCTCCCCAGACTGCTCAACGTCGATTTCAACAACGCCTCGGTGGACGTCATTGAAGTAAGTGCTACGGAAGGAAGTGGTAATGTATGCCTAGGAGGGAGGGAGAGAGGGAGAGAGGGAGGGGAGAGGGAGTTAGGGAGAGAGGGAGAGGGAGAGAGGAAGAGAGAGGGAGAGAGGGAGGTAGAGAGAGGGAGGAGTAGAGGGAGGTAGGGAGAGAGGGAGAGAGGGAGAGAGGGAGAGGGAAAGAGAGGGAGAGAGAGGGGGAGGGAGGTAGGGAGAGAGTGAAAGGGAGAAAGGGGGAGAGGGAGAGAGGGAGGGAGAGGGAGAATGGGAGGGAGGGAGGGAGGGAGGGAGAGGGAGAGGGAGGGAGAGAGGGAGAGGGAGAGGGAAAGAGAGAGAGGGAGAGGGAGAGAGTGAAAGGGAGACGGAGAGAAGGAGGGAGAGAGGGAGAGAGAGAGGAGAAGGAGAGAGAGGGAGGGTGAGAAGGAGAGGGAGAGAGTGAAAGGGAGAGGGAGGGGAGAGGGAGGTAGGGAGAGAGGGAGAGGGAAAGAGAGAGAGGGAGAGAGTGAAAGGGAGAGGGAGAGGAGGGAGAGGGAGAAAGGGAGGGAGAGAGGAAGAGAGGAAGAGAGTGAAAGGGAAAGGGAGAGGGAGAGAAGAAGAGAGAGAGGGAGAGAGGGAGAGAAGGAGAGGGAGAGAGTGAAAGGGAGAGAGAGGGAGGGAGAGAGAGAGAGAAAGGGAAAGAGGGAGAGAGAGGGAGAGAGGGAGAGAGGGAAAGGGAGGGAGGGAATGAATCTTGGGGAGAGTTAAAGGGTCAAGATGTCCCATTCTCACGACCCGTTAATGCTTTCTGGGAGACTTAATCAGACAAAGTGCATTTTGTGGCTGCCCCTCTTGATGCTTTTGTGGTTAACCCTATTTGTGCATTTGTGGCCTCCATTATTGGTCCATTTGTGGTTAACATCCAACAAGCAAAGTAAATGGGGGAAGCCAGATTCACTTAACAACCATGTGATTCACTTAAGTGCAGTGTCCCAAAGGTGCTTCTTTTTTCAGAAGCTCACTGGACTTTCTTGTTTTTTCTTTGAAGAGGTTTCGCTTCTCATCCCAGAAGCTTCCTCGGGTTCTGACTGGACGGTGGAGAAGGGAAGGATTTATACTCCCGGCAGACAGCTGGTGATTCTCCTTCTTTTTAGAGAGTCATTGAGGCCACTTGGAGGTTCACCTGCCTCCTCAGGGTCACCTGAGTGGTGCCAATGGGGTTGGTCTTTGACATAGATGGTCTTTGAGAGGCCATCTAGGTCAAAACTGAACAACCCTCCCTCAACAGAGGGGCAGGGATGCAACATCATTTATCTCCAGTCTACCACACGGTCCTTTCCACAGTTCCAGGAAGGCTCCATCCCCATTGACACCACTCAGGAGATCCTGAGGACACAGGTCAACCTCCAGGTGGCCTCAACGACTCTCTTAAAGGAATGCAAAGGACCAGCTGTCTGCAAGGAGTATAAATCCTTCCCTTCCCCATCATCCAGTCAGAACCTGAGGAAGCTTCTGAGATGAGGAGAGAAATGTCTTCCAAGAAAAAACAAGACAGTCCAGTTGCCTCCTGAAATAAAAGCATCTTTGGGACAATCAGGATCCGGTGGACGGAGGATCTCCATCGACACTTAACTGCACCGACTCATTGAACGACTGTGGCCAAAAAAAAAAAGTTGAAGAATCAGGTGTGACCCACTTAGCAACTGAAAGTCTGGTCCGAATCATAGTCCTAAGTTGAGGACTTAGACTTGCTTGATAACCAGACAAGTCCACAAATGATAGGAGGCAATCTTCAGAATTTTTCACGGAATGGCTTAGGAGAGTTGAGAAGGTCACCTAAAGCCCAAGTTCTTGAGATCTTTCCCGGATTTTGGTGATGTGGGCGCAGCAGGAAGGGATCCACAGACATTAGTAGTAGTAGTAGTAGTAGTAGTAGTAGTAGTAGTAGTAGTAGTAGTAGTAGTAGTAGTAGTAATAATAATAGTAATAAAGTTGGTAGGGATTTTGGAGGTCATCTAGTCCAACCCCCCTGCTCAGGCAGGAAACCCTATGCTATTTCACACAAATGGCTTCCGGAGGCAGGTTGTTCCACTGGTTAATTGTTCTCACTGTCAGGAAATTTCTCCTTAGTTCCAAGTTGCTTCTGTCCTTGATGAGTTTCCACCCATTGCTTCTTGTCCTGCCTTCAGACGCTTTGGAGAAGAGCTTGACTCCCTCTTCTTTGGGGCAGCCCCTGAGATACTGGAAGACTACTATCATGTCACCCGTTGTCCTTCTCTTAATTAAACTAGAAATACCCAATTCCTGCAATTATTCATTATATGTTTTAGCCTCCAGTCCCATAATAATAATAATGATGATGATGATGATGATGATGATGTTGGAAGGGACCTTGGAGGTCATCTAGTCCAACCCCCTGCTCAGGCAGGAAACCGTATGACATTTCGGACAAATGGCTGTCCAGTCTCTTCTTAAAAACTTCCAGTGTTGGAGCATTCACCACTTCTGGAGGCAGGTAGTTCCACTGGTTAATTGTTCTCACTGTTAGGAAGTTTCTCTTTAGTTCCAGGTTGCTTCTCTCCTTGACATCCTGGGTGGTGTCGGAAGTCCGTCCCTCCGAATTTCTAGGCGGGATGATCTCCCCCACCCCATGAAAGTCCCAAGGAGAAGGGGTCATAATATGAGAATTCATCAATGGGGTCTTTTTTGTTGTTGTTTTGCTCAGGATCTGCTGGTGTTGTCTGCATAAGAGAAGACCCCCGTGGAGGGCAACGCCGGAAGAGGAGAGGAAGAAGAAGTGAGGTTTTTTTGGAACAGGGTCCGTCCTTCACCCTTCCTCATCACGCCATTTTTGAGTTTCTGCTTCTTTCTGGAGCAAGAGAAACCCACAGGAGTCTTAAATTTGTTTGCAGGGAGATGGGAGACGGTTTCCCAGAACGGACAACGATGGCTGCCCTTAGTAGGCTTCAATACAGCTTTGTCGTTGCCAAGCAGGTGTGAACTAGGCCTTGCCTGTACCAACACACACACACACACACACACACACACACACACACACACACACACACACAGAGCGAACAAAGTTGCATCTCTCTCACCCGACACATTTGAATAAAAACTTTTAATTGCATTGCACTTGGACTCTGTGGACTGCAAAACATTATTGGTGGTTTGGAAAGAGGGTGGAGAAAAATGCCATTAAGGAGAGTTACAACAACTTACAACAACTAATCATTTAATGGCCGCTCAAAGTTACAACGGCACTGAAAAAGCGACTTGCGACCGTTTTTCACACTTACAACCGTCGCAGCAGCCCTCTGTGGTCACGTGATCACAATTCAGAGGCTCGGGAACGGGCGTGTACTTAGGACGGTTGCCCAAAGTGTCCCCTTTGGCTGCCTTCTGACGAGCGAAGTCCACGGGGGAAGCTAGATTCATTTAACAACTGTGTTGCTAACTTAACAGCTGCCGTGGTTCTCTTAATGACCGTGGCAAGACAGGTTGTAAAACAGGGTAACATGTACTCAACAACTGTCTCACTTAGCAATGTAAATGTTGAGCTCCGTTGTGGTTATAACTCAAGGACTAATGTAATGTATAGGTATGAGAGAGACAGAGAGAAAGAGAAAGACAGACAGAGAGAGACACACAGAGAGAGAGAGAGAGAGAGAGAGAGAAAGAGAAAGAGGGAAACAGGAGAGACAGAGAGAGAGAGATGGAGAAAGAGAGACAGAGGGAGAGAGAGACACAGAAAGAGGGAGACAGGCGAGACAGAGAGAGAATAGACAGAAAGAGAGAGAAAGAAAGGAGAGAGAGAGAGAGAGAGAGACAAGGGACAGAGAGAGAGATGGAGAAAGAGAGACAGAGGGAGAGAGAGACAGAGAAAGACACAGAGAGAATAGACAGGAGAGAAAGAGAGAGAGAAGGGACAGAGAGATGGAGAAAGAGAGACAGGGAGAGACAGAGAGAGAGGGAGAAAAAAAGAGAGAGGGATAAAGAAAGAAAGAGACAGAGAGGGAGGGAGAAAGAGAGAGGGAGAAAGAGAGACAGACACACAGAGAGAAACAGACACACAGAAAGAGAAAGATGGAGAGAGAGAGAGAGAGAGAGACAGACAGACAGACAGACAGAGACAGAGAGAGAGAGAGACAGAAAGAGAAAGACAGAGACAGAGACAGACAGAGAGAGAGATGGAGAAAGAGAGAGAGAGAGAGAGAGAGAGAGACACAGAGAGAATAGACAGGAGAAAGAGAGAGAGAAGGGACAGAGAGATGGAGAAAGAGAGATGGAGAGACAGAGAGAGAGGGATAAAGAAAGAAAGAGAGAGGGGGAGAAAGAGAGAGACAGACACAGACACACAGAGAGAAACAGACACACAGAAAGAGAAAGATGGAGAGCGAGAGAGAGAGAGACAGAGTGAGACAGACAGAGAGAGAGAGACAGAAAGAGGGAGACAAGAGAGACAGAGTGACAGAAAGAGAAAGACAGAGAGAGAAGGGATAGAGAGAGAGAGAGGGAGAAAGAGAGACAGAGGGAGAGAGAGAGAGACAGAGAAAGACACACAGAGAGAAAGACAGAGAGAGGCAGAAAGAGACAGAAAGAGGGAGACAGGAGAGACAGAGAGAGAGAGAAGGGACAGAGAGAGAGATGGAGAAAGAGAGACAGGGAGACAAAGAGAGAGGAAGAAAGAGAAAGACAGAGAGGGAGAAAGAGAAAGAGAGAGAGAAGGGACAGAGAGAGATGGAGAAAGAGAGACAGAGGGAGAGAGAGACAGAGAAAGACACACAGAGAGAGAGGCAGAGAGAGACAGAGAGACAGAAAGAGGGAGACAGGAGAGACAGAGAGAATAAACACAGAGAGAAAGGAGAGAAAGAGAGAGAGAGAAGGGACAGAGAGAGAGATGGAGAAAGAGAGACGGAGACAAAGAGAGAGGAAGAAAGAGAAAGACAGAGAGACAGAAAGAGAAAGAGAAAGACAGAGAGAAGGGACAGAGAGAGAGAGATGGAGAAAGAGAGACAGAGGGAGAGAGAGACAGAGAAAGACACAGAGAGAGAGAGGCAGAGAGAGACAGAAAGAGGGAGACAGACGAGACAGAGAGAGAATAGACAGAAAGAGAGAGAAAGAAAGGAGAGAGAGAGAGAGAGACAAGGGACAGAGAGAGAGATGGAGAAAGAGAGACAGAGGGAGAGAGAGACAGAGAAAGATACAGAGAGAATAAACAGAGAGAGAAAGAGAGAGAGAGACGGGACAGAGAGAGAGAGAGATGGAGAAAGAGAGACAGGGAGACAAAGAGAGAGGAAGAAAGAGAAAGACAGAGAGGGAGAAAGAAAGAGACCCAGAGAGAGAGAGGGGGGGGGGGAGAAAGAAAGAGACAGATAAAGAGAGAGACAGAGAGAGAGAGAGAGAGAAACAGACACACAGAGAGAGAAAGACACACACACACAGAGGGAGAGACAGAGAGAGAAACACGCAGAATAAGTGTCCATAAATCGAGAACCAGCTCTATTGTTATCATCCTTTTTAACCAGACTGCACCAGAGCAAGCAGCTCTCGAGGTGCCGTGTACCCGACTAACCCAAACTAGCCTAAGAGGCAGAGACCGAAGACCCAGCGCCGCAGGGGCTCCCCATCCCTTTTGCCCCACTTTGCAGGAGGGAGGAGGGGGGGGGCCTTCCCATCCACACACCACCACCCCCCTGATGCCAACTCCTGCTGTCTTCTCTGAAACTGGGCACCAAATTAAACAAAGGAAAGAGTTGAGCGTTTCCCAGCAAACTCCTTTGTGGCCTTACTGGGAATTTCTGGGCCCTCTTGACCTTGGTGAGACTCTTCCCTTGGCTGGGAACCGGGTGGGGTGGGTGGGTGAGGTTTTGTTCTGCCTGAATGGCCTCCTCCGGGGCGCTTCAAGAGAGAGAGAGATCAAATATTTGCCCAGATGCCTTTGTCACCTGAAGTGGATTCGCACCTGACTCCAGGAGTTGCATCAGAGCCGCTTTCAGCTTGGAACGAAGGAGGGGTGGGTTGACTCTCTTAGTCCACCTGAGGGGAGTTCAGCTAGAAGAGAGCTGGAAGGGGCCCTGGAGGTCTTCTAGTCCAGCCCCCTGCTCAAGCAGGAGACCCTAGACCAGTGTTTCTCAACCTTGACCATTTTAAGGCACGTGGACTTCAACTCCCGGAATTCCACAGCCAGCAATGCTGGCTGTGGAATTCTGGGAGTTGAAGTCCACGTGCCTTAAAATGGTCAAGGTTGAGAAACACTGCCCTGTACCATTTCAGACAGGTGAATGTCCAGTCTCTTCTTAAAAACTTCCAGGGATGGAGCGCCCACGATTGCTGGAGGCAACCTCTGTTCCCCTGGTTGATTGTCCTCACTGTTGGGAAGTTTCTCCTTAACTCCAGGTTGTTTCTCTCCTTGGTCAGTTTCCAACCATGGTTTCTCCTCCTTCCCTCTGGTGCTTTGGAGAATAACGTGACCCCCTCTGCCTTGTGGGAGCCCCTCAAATACTGGAACGCTGCTCAAGACAAGATGTGCAGATTAGGTTACCTATTAGAACAAGAATCCAAGGAAGAATCACACAAGGATCCCATCTGATCATTTGGGGCGGCGGCTATGGTCTCCCTGGTGGACCCTTAGGAGACAGACCCCAACTCTCCTCCTTTCTGCCAGCCTGTCTTGGAGGCAGCTTCATAGTAGAACCAGCCACAAGGTTCTGGTAGGATCCATCCTTCCTTCCTTCCTTCCTTCCTTCCTTCCTTCCTTCCTCCCTCCCTCCCTCCCAATCCTAACCAACTCCTTCCTTCCTTTCTTCCTTTCTTTCCTTCTTTTCTTTCCTTTTTTCCTCCCTCCCTTCTCTTTCTTTCTTTCTTTCTTTCTTTCTTTCTTTCTTTCCTTCCTTCCTTCCTTCCTTCTTTCCTTTCCTTTTTTCTATGTTCCTCCCTCTCTCCCTTCTCTTTTTCTTTCTCTTTCTTTCTTTCTTTCTCTTTCTTTCTTTCCTTCTTTCCTTTCCTTTTTTCCTACGTTCCTCCCTCCCTCCATTCCCTTTCTTTCTTTCTTTCTTTCTTTCTTTCTTTCCTTCTTTCTTTTTTTCCTTCCTCCCTCCCTTTTTCTTTTCTTTTCTTCTTTTTTTCTTTCCTTCCTTCGTTTCTTTCCTTTCCTTTTTTCCTCCCTCCCTTCTCTTTCTTTCTTTCTTTCTTTCCTTCCTTCCTTCCTTCGTTTCTTTCCTTTCCTTTTTTCCTACTTTTCTCCCTCCGTCCCTCCCTCCCTTTTCTTTCTTTCTTTCTTTCTTTCTTTCTTTCTTTCTTTCTTTCTTTCTTTCTTTCTTTCTTTCTTTCATCTTCTTTATTGGCCAAGTAATAATAATAATAATAATAATAATAATAATAATAATAATAATAATAATACTCAATTGCAAAAGGCGTCCTTATTAGGAACTGCTTCCATCCTGCGACGATACCTATAATACCATCAAACATCCACATCCGCCTATCCCAGGTCCTGGGTAAGGACTCGATAGGTAGACAAAATGCCAAATCCAGTCTGAACATCTGGCTGACTGTGCGATGATCGATAATAATAAAGTTGGAAGGGACCTTAGAGGTCATCTAGTCCAACCCCCTGCTCAGGCAGGAAGCCCTATACCAGTTTGGACAAGTGGCTGTCCAGTCTCTTCTTAAAAACTTCCAGTGTTGGAGCATTCACTGCTTCTGGAGGCAGGTTGTTCCACTGGTTAATTGTTCTCACTGTCAGGAAGTTTCTCCTTAGCTCTAGGTTGCTTCTCCCCTTGATGAGTTTCCACCCGTTGCTTCTCATCCTGCCTTCAGGTGCTTTGGAAAATAGTGTGATAGGACACACGAGGAATTTGTCTCCGGTGCATAAATTCACAGTGTACCTATAAAGAGCAAGTCATAGGCCAGAGATCATAAATCATAGTTACAATCGTTAATCCTAAATTACAAACAATTGATTATAAGTGATGATTAACAATTAATCTACAAGTGATAAATCATAAGAAACCAATGGGAGAAGATAGTAGGAAAGATGAGAAGATGGGAAAAGGTGAGAAATGAGAGAGGGGGAATTAGGTGTTCAGGAGAGTGATGGCACGGGGGGGGGGACTTTTATGTCTGGTTATTTTGACATACAATGTCCTATAGCAGCATCCAGAAGGGAGGAGTTGAAACAGTTTATGTCCAGGAGGTGAGGGGTCCATAGACACTTTCTCAGCCCTCCTCATCTGTACAGTCTACAAATGAGAGTTTGGAAAAAATTCAGAGAAGAGCAACTAAGATGATCCAAGGCCTGGAGGCTAAAACATACGAAGAACAGCTGCGGGACTTGGGTTTGGCCAGTCTAAAGAAAAGAAGAAATAGGGGAGACACGATAGCAGTCTTCCAGTATCTGAGGGGCTGCCCCAAAGAAGAGGGGGGGGTCACTTTGTTCACCAAAGCACCAGAGGGAAGGACGAGAAACAACAGTTGGAAACTAACCAAGGAGAGAAGCAACCTGGAATTAAGGAGAAACTTCCTGACAGTGAGGACAATTAACCAGTGGAACAGCTGACCACCAGAAGTTGTGGGCACTCCATCACTGGAGATTTTTAAGAAGAGGCTAGACAGACACTTGTCTGAGATGGTATAGGTCCTCCTGTTTGAGCAGGAGCTGGACTGGAAGACCTCCAAGGTCCCTTCCAGCTTCTATTCTATTCTATTCTATTCTATTCTATTCTATTCTATTCTATTCTATTCTATTCTATTCTATTCTATTCTATTCTATTCTATTCTAATCTAATTTCTAGTTCTGTTCTGTTCTGTTCCATTCCGTTCCGTTCCGTTCCGTTCCGTTCCGTTCCGTTCCATTCCATTCCATTCCATTCCATTCCATTCCATTCCATTCCATTCCATTCTATTCTATTCTATTCTATTCTATTCTATTCTATTCTATTCTATTCTAATTTCTAGTTGTGTCCTGTTCTGTTCTGTTCTGTTCTATTCTATGGAGGGCAGGCTGGTTGCAATTGTTTTTTTTCTGCAGTCCTAACTACCCATTGACGTCTGTATCTGTTCTGTTGGGTTGCTGATTTTGATTCTGTTCCTCTGTTAATGCAGCCTAGCACTCTGTTGTGTAGCACTTTAGTCCAATCCAAGGTTCGTCAAAGTGTTTTCCTGGCTCAGGATTGTGACCAAGTAGATAAACAGACAGATAGGCAGGAAAGGCCGGGATCTAGGATCAACCTCTCTCCTTCCCACCAGTTTTACTGGTCATGGCGTTGAGTCCATCAGCAGAAGATCTCCCAAGGTAACCTCCTCTATCATAAATACATTGAGTAAAAAAAAAAAACAACCCTCCTAGTTGCTCGGCTAGTCAACGAAGAGTTAGCACTGAATGTTCCAGCACTGAATGTTCCAGAATTAATTCAAGGTGAGCCATCAGGTATATCAAAGTTTGGGCGTGCCAATCAAGAGAGGTGTTTCCATCCATCCATCCATCGCTTCTTCTCCTCTGCCTTCTTAGTGACTCAGGCATTTCAGTGCGCTGAGGATGTGGGTCTTCTCCTGTCTTGTCCTCTCATATTTAAGTGGCTTCTCTGCTGCAGTTGCCTTGTATTTGCATAGCCCCAGAGGCTGCTGGGAAGAGCTGCTCACTGTGAGCTCAGGAAGACTGAGACAAAGTCCTGGGGACCAAAGTAGTGGACCACTCATCTAATCCCGCGACTTGAAATTTAAAACAGCAGTAATTCACCCTCGGTAAGTGCTTCTTTTGGTTGTAATTTGGTTTTAGAATGTCTCGCTTAGTTTATTGCAACAACGGGCCCTATCCAACCAAATGACTTTCAGTGTGGAGGAAAGCAAAGTCTTACATTTAGGCAGAAAAAAAAATCAAAGATACAAGTACAGACTGGCGAGAGCTGGCTCAAAAAACAGCCACTGGGAGAGGGACCTTGGAGTCCTAGTGGACGATCACTTGACCTTGAGCCAATCGTGTGCAGCAGCAGCAGCCAAAAAAGCTAACGCAATCCTGGGTTGTATAAACAGAGGCATAGAATCAAGATCACGAGAAGTATTAGTACCGCTTTATAAAGCCCTAGTGAAGCCACACCTGGAATACCGCAGCCAATTTTGGTCACCATATCACAAAAAAGATGCTGAGAGTTTGGAAAAAGTTCAGAGGAGAGCAACTAAGATGATCCAAGGCCTGGAGACTAAAACATACGAAGAAAGGTTGCGGTATTTGGGTTTGGCTAGTCTAAAGAAAGGAAGAAATAGGGGAGACATGATAGCAGCATTCCAGTATCTGAGGGGCTGCCCCAAAGAAGAAGAGGGGGGTCACGTTATTCTCCAAAGCACCAGAGGGAAGGGTGAGAAACCATGGCTGGAAACTGACCAAAGAGAGAAGCAACCTGGAATTAAGGAGAAACTTCCTGACAGTGAGGACAATCAACCAGTGGAACAGCTTGCCCCCAGAAATCGTGGGCGCCCCATCACTGGTGATCTTTAAGAAGAGACTGAACATTCACCTGTCTCTAGTCAGTGTATGTTCTCCTGCTTGATCAGGGGGCTGGACTAGAAGATCTCCAAGGTCCCTTCCAGCTCTATTCTATTCCATTCTAACTTGTTTTGCAGCTGTCTTTCATGGTACTCTTTTGAAATTCGGATAGTGTCCTGTGTGTAAGCAAATTGCTGGTCTGCGTGGACAGATTGCTTATCTAGAGCAGAGTTCCCCAACCTTTCCAGCTTTGTGGACCGGTGCTGGGGGGTGGGTGGGAGGGGATGGTTCTGTGCAAGCGGTGCGCAAGTACACACACAAAGATCCATTTGTGTGAGCACCAGGCACGCACACCCACCGCTCGCACAAATGGAGCACACACACCTGCTTGCTGCCTAAAGTAATAATAATAATAATAATAATAATAATAATAATAAGAAGGAAGAAGGAAGAAGAAGAAGAAGAAGAAGAAGAAGAAGAAGAAGAAGAAGAAGAAGAGGAGGAGGAGGAGGAGGAGGAGGAGGAGGAGGAGGAGAAGAAGAAGCAGCAGAGGAGGAGGAGGAGGAGAAGGAGGAGGAGGAGGAGGAGGAGGAGGAGAAGAAGAAGAAGAAGAAGAAGAAGAAGAAGAAGAAGAAGAAGAAGAAGAAGAAGAAGAAGAAGAAGTGGAGGAGAAGGAGGAGGAGGAGAAGGAGGAGGAGGAGAAGAAGAAGCAGTGGAGGAGGAGGAGGAGGAGGAGAAGGAGGAGGAGGAGGAGGAGAGGAGGAGGAGGAGAAGAAGAAGGAGGAGGAAGAGGAGGAGGAGGAGAAGAAGAAGAAGAAGGAGAAGGAGAAGGAGAAGAAGAAGAATCACGTGTTCATTTCCCAGCTGCGTGTTTCCTAGTTGTTGTGATCCCTGCCTTGCTTTGCACTGACTCCGTGCCTTGACTTGGATTGTGCCTTGGGAATCCTCTTGTATTGTGGATTTAATTTTGCCTGGTCGATTCCTCTTGCTTGGGAACTTTTCAAGGGCTGTGTGTGTGGACTCTTCGGCCACTGCTCTGCGGACTAGCATCGGTCTGCTTTGGGCTAGACTTAATTGGGACAGTTCTGGGGTTTGGGTGAGGGAAATTGCTGGGGAATATTAATAAACCCACCAAGCCACCGTTACGTGTGCCTGTGTGAGTGAGCGGGACAGCACAGAACCAGCTATTACACATTAGTCATGTGAGGTGAGCAAGGTATCTAAAAAAAGAAGTGATGTCAATTTAGGGAAGGACATGGAGGTTTCGAAAGAGGTGGGGGATCTGCCAGGTGCTGCTGCCCGCACTGAAAAGAGGCGCATTGTTAAGGTAGCCAAGAACGCTAGTAAGGACTGTGATGTTGACGTTGTGGTACATCTTGGCACCAAGGATCTGTCCCCAAAAGGTGTACTCTTTGTACAAAAGGATTTCCGGAGCTTCAGGCAGGAAATTAGCAGGATAGCTATAATCGTTTACTTTTACTTTTTCAGAGGTTTTACGTGTATATAAGGAGCAAAAAGGAAGAGGCCAAACGTTGGACAAACACATAATAATAATAATAATAATAATAATAATAATAATAATAATAACAACAACAACAACAACAACAACAACAACTTAACAATTGTCGATAAGAAAGACAAAAAAGCCTGGATAGTGGATGTGGCAGTGCCTGGAGATAGCAGAATAGATGAGAAAGAACTGGAGAAGATAACAAAATACGAAGACCTACAAATAGAAATAGAAAGACTGTGGCAAAAGCAAGCAAGGGTAGTACCAATAGTCATAGGCTCCTTGGGTGCAATCCCAAAACAACTGGAGCACCACTTGAACACCATTGGCATTGACAAATTCGCTATTAGTCAGTTGCAAAAGGTGGCCTTACTAAGAACCGCTTCCATCCTGCGATGATATCTGTAATACCATCAAACATCCACATCTGCCTATCCCAGGTCCTTGGGAAGATAGATAGACAAAATGCCAAATCCAGCCGGAACATCTGGCTGACTGTGCAATGATCAATAACAACAACAACAATAATAATAGAGTTGGAAGGGACCTTGGAGATCATCTAGTCCAACCCCCTGCTCAGGCAAATGGCTGTCCAGTCTCTTCTTAAAAACTTCCAGTGTTGGAACATTCACAGCTTCTGGAGGCAGGTTGTTAATAATAATAATAAAGTTTGGAAGGGACCTTGGAGGTCATCTAGTCCAGCCCCCTGCTCAGGCAGGAAACCTTATATACCATTTTGGACAAATGGCTGTCCAGTCTCTTCTTAAAAACTTCCAGTGTTGAAGCATTCACAGCTTCTGGAGGCAGGTTGTTCCACTGGTTAATTGTTCTCACTGTCAGGAAGTTTCTCCTTAGTTCCAGGTTGCTTCTCTCCTTGATGAGTTTCCATCCATTGCTTCTTCTCCTGCCTTCTTCGGCACTTTGGAGAACAGCTTGATCTCTGTTCTTTGGGGCAGCCCCTGAGATATTGAAAGGCTGCTATCCTGTCCCCCCTCGTCCTTCTCTTCCGTAAACTAGATATACCCAATTCCAGCAACCGTTCCTTGTATGTTTTAGCCTCCAGTCCCCTGATCATCTTTGTTGCTCTTCTCTTTCTAGAGTCTCAACATCTTTTTTACAATGTGGCAACCAAAACTGTTCAAAATGGTTAGGGTTTCCTATTCTCCAAAGCACCAGAGGGCAGGAGAAGATACAATGGAATGGAGGTTGATCAAGGAGAGAAGCAACCTAGAACTAAGGAGAAACTTCCTGACCGTGAGAACAATTAACCAGTGGAACAACCTGCCTCCAGAAGCTGTGAATGCTCCACCCCTGGAAGTTTTTAAGAAGAGACTGGACAGCCATTTGTCCGAAATGGTATAGGGTTTCCTGCCTGAGCAGGGGGTTGGACTAGAAGACCTCCAAGGTCCCTTCCAGCTCTATTCTGATTGAGCGACCAGATAGGCCCAGGGTTCAAGCTGCCTCAAGAGATGTTCCGGGAAATGGAGCCATCTCAGTGACTTCAAGCCCTCCACCAGCTCCTTCTCTTTGCTGTCTCCAGATATCCATGTTTGATGGAGCTCTCGAGACAAGACATGGCCCTTGCGTGCAACCCCCAAACCCCTGAATGTCTGGATCAGGTCCCTGGCAAGGTGGCCCTTCCCTTTCCCAGCATGACGATAGAGCCATAAGAACATGGCTCCCTTTCTCTTCTTCCACTGGGCAAGGAGGACCTCTACCACCATCACTCGCCCAGAAGCAGGGCTACCCCAGATTAAGTTGGAAGGGGGGGGGAATGTCCTGCAGGAACTGAATTTTGCACACTGTACACCCAGCCCCAGGAGGAGGAAACAATCCTGCTGAGAGGTTTCAAATTCAGCCCTTCTTCCTCTTCTACCTGCCCACGGCTGGCTTATATAAGAGAAGGACGGTGACCAGGAAGCTGGACTTGCCCACGTGGAAGACTGTCAGGTAAGAGCACCTGGGTTTCTTCTCTTAGGACCACGAAGGTGGATCGCGAGAAGCAGGCAGGAGGGTTTCATTTTCATTGGGAGGCTCGGAGGACTAAATCTCTGGAGAACAGAATAACTGGGTTGGGAGGGACCTTCTAGTGAACCAGGGGTTCTCAACGTTGGCCACTTTAAGACTTGTGGACTTCAACTCCCAGAATTCCTCAGCCAGCTTTGCTGGCTGAGGAATTCTGGGAGTTGAAGTCCACAAGTCTTAAAGTGGCCAAGGTTGAGAACCCTTGTATGTAGTCCAACCCCATGCCCAAGCAGGAGACCCTGGGCCATTCCAGACAAACAGTTGTCTAATTTCTTCTTGAAGACCTCCAGGGCTGTAGCACCCACAGCTTCTGGAGGCAAGCCATTGCACTGAATCACAGAATGACAGAGTTGGAAGGGACCTTGGAGGTCATCTAGTCCAACCCCCTGTTCAAGCAGGAGACCTTATGCCGTTTCAGACAAAGGGCTGTCCAGTCTCTTCTTAAAAACTTCCAATGTTGGAGCATTCACAACTTCTGGAGGCAGGTTGTTCCGCTGGTTAATTGTCCTCACTGTCAGGAAGTTTCTCCTTAGTTCCAGGTTGCTTCTCTCCTTGATTGGTTTCCATCCGTTGTTACTTGTCCTGCCTTCAGGGATTTTGGAGAATAGGATAGGATAGGATAGGATATGATCGGATAGGATGGGATCGGATAGGATGGGATAGAAGAGGAGAGGAGGGGAGAGGAGAGGAGAGGAAAGGAGGGGATGGGATAGAAGAGGAGGGGAGAGGACACGAGAGGAGAGGAGAGGATGGGATGGGATAGAAGAGGAGAGGAGGGGAGAGGAGAGGAGAGGAGAGGAGAGGAAAGGAAAGGAGGGGATGGGATAGAAGAGGAGGGGAGAGGAGAGGATGGGATGGGATAGAAGAGGAGAGGAGGGGAGAGGAGAGGAGAGGAGAGGAGAGGAAAGGAGGGGATGGGATAGAAGAGGAGGGGAGAGGAGAGGATGGGATGGGATAGAAGAGGAGAGGAGGGGAGAGGAGAGGAGAGGAGAGGAGAGGAAAGGAGGGGATGGGATAGAAGAGGAGGGGAGAGGACACGAGAGGAGAGGAGAGGATAGGATGGGATCGGATAGGATGGGATAGAAGAGGAGAGGAGGGGAGAGGAGAGGAGAGGAAAGGAGGGGATGGGATAGAAGAGGAGGGGAGAGGACACGAGAGGAGAGGAGAGGATGGGATGGGATAGAAGAGGAGAGGAGGGGAGAGGAGAGGAGAGGAGAGGAGAGGAAAGGAAAGGAGGGGATGGGATAGAAGAGGAGGGGAGAGGAGAGGATGGGATGGGATAGAAGAGGAGAGGAGGGGAGAGGAGAGGAGAGGAGAGGAGAGGAAAGGAGGGGATGGGATAGAAGAGGAGGGGAGAGGAGAGGATGGGATGGGATAGAAGAGGAGAGGAGGGGAGAGGAGAGGAGAGGAGAGGAGAGGAAAGGAGGGGATGGGATAGAAGAGGAGGGGAGAGGACACGAGAGGAGAGGAGAGGATAGGATGGGATCGGATAGGATGGGATAGAAGAGGAGAGGAGGGGAGAGGAGAGGAGAGGAAAGGAGGGGATGGGATAGAAGAGGAGGGGAGAGGACACGAGAGGAGAGGAGAGGATGGGATGGGATAGAAGAGGAGAGGAGGGGAGAGGAGAGGAGAGGAGAGGAAAGGAAAGGAGGGGATGGGATAGAAGAGGAGGGGAGAGGATGGGATGGGATAGAAGAGGAGAGGAGGGGAGAGGAGAGGAGAGGAGAGGAGAGGAGAGGAGAGGAGAGGAAAGGAGGGGATGGGATAGAAGAGGAGGGGAGAGGAGAGGATGGGATGGGATAGAAGAGGAGAGGAGGGGAGAGGAGAGGAGAGGAGAGGAGAGGAGAGGAAAGGAGGGGATGGGATAGAAGAGGAGGGGAGAGGACACGAGAGGAGAGGAGAGGATGGGATGGGATAGGATAGAAGAGGAGAGGAGAGAGGAAAGGGGAGAGAGGAGAGGACAGGAGAAAGAGGAGAGAGGAGAGGAGGGGATGGGAAGGGAGGGGATGGGAGGGGAGGGGAGAGGTGGAGAGGATGGGATAGGAGAGGGGAGAGAGGAGAGGAGAGAAGAGGAGAGGGGAGGGAGGGGAGGAGGGGATGGGATAGAAGAGGAGGGGAGAGGACACGAGAGGAGAGGAGAGGATGGGATGGGATAGAAGAGGAGGGGAGGGGAGGAGAGAGGAGAGGGGAGAGAGGAGAGGAAAGGAAAGGAAAGGAAAGGAAAGGAGGGGATGGGATAGAAGAGGAGGGGAGAGGACACGAGAGGAGAGGAGAGGATGGGATGGGATAGAAGAGGAGAGGAGAGGAGAGGAGAGGAGAGGAGAGGAAAGGAAAGGAGGGGATGGGATAGAAGAGGAGGGGAGAGGAGACGAGAGGAGAGGAGAGGATGGGATGGAATAGAAGAGGAGAGAGAGGAGAGGAGAGGAAAGGGGAGAGAGGAGAGAGGAGAGGAGGGAAGGGAGGGGATGGGAGGGGAGGGGAGAGGAGAGGAGAGGATGGGATGGGAAGGGAGAGGAGAGGAGGAGGGGAGAAGAGACGAGAGGAGAGGATGGGATGGGATAGAAGAGGAGAGGAGAGGGGAGAGAGGAGAGGAGGGGAGGGGAGGGGAGGGGAGGGGAGGGGAGGGGAGAGGAGAGGAGGAGAAGAGAGGAGAGGAGAGGAGGGGATGGGATGGGATAGAAGAGGAGAGAGGAGGAGGAGAGAGGGGAGGACAGGAAAGAGGAGAGGAGTTGGAAGGGACCTTGGAGGTCTTCTAGTCCAACCCGCTCAGGCAGGAAACCCTATACCATCTCAGACAAATGGTTATCCAATTGTTCCCCCTCTTTTTTGTGGCAGCTCTTCAGATATCGGATCACTGCTATGATGTCACCCCCAAGCCCTTCTTCTCATTCAACTAGACCTACCCAGTCCCTGCAACCGGTCTTCGTATGTTTTAGCCTCCAGCCCCCTGATCATCTTTGTTGCTCAAATCCATGTTTCAGCCAGTTCTAAAAGGGGCACAGGTCAGGGCCACCTGGGGTTTCTTCCCCCTTTTTCAGAGACCCCAAAGACATGCCCACGGGAAGCCATCAACCCTCAAAACCAGGTTACAAGGTTGTGTGGACAAGGATCAAGGAACTGATCAAGGCCATAAACTTTTTCCCAACTGGCAAGTGAAGTTTTGATTCGTGGGTCACGTCCATGTGGCTCACACGGGCTGTGATTGAACCAATCCTTTTATGGGGGGGGGGGGGTAGGGGGATTCTGACCCATCAACTAACCCCCAAAGGAGCTGAGTGTGCATAAAACTCAGAGGCAGAAAGAAAAGAGCCGAGCTGAATCTTCTCCGAGCTTGCAAGGGCCCATGGGGAGAATGCAGCTGTGAAGTGTTGACTTGACCTGGTTAAACACTCTATCTGAACGGTAATTTTGGGATCGGAGTAAATGTGACACATTAATTCGAAAGGCGTTCGTGAATTAATAACCAAAATGATTACAAATGGCCTCCGGTGATGGAAAAATACCGTAAATTAAACAGTTGGGGCATCGAAAGATCTCAGGGAAATTACAATTCCTTCTTTAAAAAGGCCTTAATTAACCTGCTGGAGATCCTGACGAAAATGAGGGAGAATCTTAAATACTCTGCCCCATCCATGATGCAATAGAAATAGAAATAATAGAAATAGAGGTAGAAGTAGAAATAGAAATAAAAATAAAAATAAAAATAGAATATAGAGTAGAGTAGAGTAGAACAGAACAGAACAGAACAGAATAGAATAGAATAGACAGATTTTGGAATAGAATAGAATAGAATAGAGTAGAGTAGAGTAGAGTAGAGTAGAATAGAATAGAATAGAATAGAATAGAATAGAATAGAATAGAATAGAATAGACAGATTGTAGAACAGAATAGAAATAGAATAGAATAGATTGTAGAGTAGAATAGAGTAGAATAGAGTAGAATAGAATAGAATAGAATAGACAGATTGTAGAACAGAATAGAAATAGAATAGAACAGATTGTAGAGTAGAATAGAGTAGAGTAGAGTAGAATAGAATAGAATAGACAGATTGTAGAACAGAATAGAAATAGAATAGAATAGATTGTAGAGTAGAATAGAGTAGAGTAGAATAGAATAGAATAGAATAGAATAGAATAGAATAGAATAGACAGATTGTAGAACAGAATAGAAATAGAATAGAATAGATTGTAGAGTAGAATAGAGTAGAATAGAGTAGAATAGAATAGAATAGAATAGACAGATTGTAGAACAGAATAGAAATAGAATAGAACAGATTGTAGAGTAGAATAGAGTAGAGTAGAGTAGAATAGAATAGAATAGACAGATTGTAGAACAGAATAGAAATAGAATAGAATAGATTGTAGAGTAGAATAGAGTAGAGTAGAATAGAATAGAATAGAATAGAATAGAATAGAATAGAATAGAATAGAATAGACAGATTGTAGAACAGAATAGAAATAGAATAGAATAGATTGTAGAGTAGAATAGAATAGAATAGAATAGAATAGAATAGAATAGAATAGAATAGAATAGAATAGAATAGATTGTAGAGTAGAATAGAGTAGAATAGAATAGAATAGAATAGATTGTAGAGTAAAATAGAGTAGAGTAGAGTAGAATAGAATAGAATAGAATAGAATAGACAGATTGTAGAACAGAATAGAAATAGAATAGAATAGATTGTAGAGTAGAATAGAATAGAATAGAATAGAATAGAATAGATTGTAGAGTAGAATAGAGTAGAATAGAATAGAATAGAATAGATTGTAGAGTAAAATAGAGTAGAGTAGAGTAGAGTAGAATAGAATAGAATAGAATAGAATAGAATAGAATAGAATAGAATAGAATAGAATAGAAGTTGGAAGGGACCTTGGAGGTCTTCTAGTCCAGCCCCCTGCTCAAGCAGGAGAACCTATACTATTTCAGACAACTGACTCCTTGGCCTCTTCTTAAAAACTTCCAATGATGAAGCATCCACAACTTCTGGTGGCAAGCTGTTCCAATTGTTCTCACTGTCAAGAAATTTCTCCTTATTTCTAGCTTGCTTCTCTCCTTGGTTAGTTTCCTCCTGTTGTTTCTTGTCCTGCCTTCAGGTGTAGCCAGATGTAGTGTCCAATTTTCCAAACCTCTCCAACTTCCTTAACTGAGCAGAAATGATGTGTCTGATCTGACACGATTTTCCTCCGTGCAGGCTGAGTTGGCTGCTTAAAAGTTCTCAAAGACAAAAATGAATTCTGTGCGGTGGATGCCAGCCACTTGTTTCGATTTCAATCAGAATAGAGCTGGAAGGGATCTTGGAGGTCTTCTAGTCCAACCACTTGCTCAAGCAACAGACTCTATACCCTTTCAGACCAATGGCTGTCTCTTCTTAAAAACCTCCAGTGATGGAGCACTCACAACCTCTGGAGGCCAGTTGTTCCACTGGTTAATTGTCCTCACCATTAAGAAGTTTCTCCTTAATTCCAGATTGCTTCTCTCCTTGATTAGTAATAGTAATAGTAGTAAAGTTGGAAGGGACCTTGGAGGTCATCTAGTCCAACCCCCTGCTCAGGCAGGAAACCCTTTACCATTTCGGACAAATGGCTGTCCAGTCTCTTCTTAAAAACTTCCAGTGTTGGAGCATTTATTGCTTCTGGACGCAGGCTGTTCCACCGATTAATTGTTCTCACTGTCAGGAAGTTTCTCCTTGGTTCTAGTTCTATTAGTTTCCACCCGTTGCTTCTTGTTCTGCCTTCAGGCGCTTTGGAGAATAGCTTGACTCCCTCTTCTTTGGGGCAGCCCCTCAAATATTGGGACACTGCTTTCATGTCCCCCCTCGTCCATTAAACTAGACCTACCCAATTCCAGCAACTGTTCCTTATATGTTTCAGCGTCCAGGCCTTTAATCATCTTAGTTGCTCTTCTCTGAACTTTTGCCAATGTTTCACTCTGCTCCTTCTCTATAAGCCTCACGCTCTGCATCAAACCGACGAGCTAATGATCAAAGTGATGGTTCACCCACTAAGAAACCGCATGCCCCAATTCTGGAAGGGAGTCACCACCTAGAAAAATGTGATTGTGTAACCAGTCAGTTTGAAATAGAGCAGTGGTTCTCCACCTGTGGGTCGGGACCCCATTTGGGGTCGAACGACCATTTCATGGGGGTCACCAAACAACGCAGTCCGCCATTTTTTTCCCCCTTTTCCTTAGCTGTGCTACTCGCTTTTATTCTATTGGCTTTTGAAAGCCAATAGAATAGACTCTCTTGAATAGAGCCTAATTCTATTGGCTTTCCAAAGCCAATAGGAATTGTCCAGGCTGTCTCTGCCCTGTGGAGCCCGCCAAAAGTCCCATTCTGCAAACGGTGCTGCCCCAGTTGAGTAGTCCTCGACTTACGACCGGTTGAGTAGTCCTCGACTTACGACCGGTTGGGGGTCGCGGCATTAAAAAGGTTGAGAACCACTGAAATAGAGGGAATGGAATAACACGAATCCCAAAACCGAAGAGGACACGTAAGCTTAAGCAAGCTCCAGGGGCAAAAGGACACGTAGACTAAAGCAAGGCGTAATTCCATAAAAAGTAACAGCCTGTGACATTTTTACTTCCCTATTTCTGGTGTTTCATTGTGTAAAAGATTAGTCTCGGCTCCTTTACCAGCTGGGACCTTTTTGCTCTCTCGTATTTATTTTTTATTAGCTTATGGTATAAAACGCCAAAATACAAAAGCAAGTTAGTACAGGAAACAAAGGGGAAGGGAAGGGAAAGAGAGATGTTGGGAAAAGAGGGGGGAAATTTAAAAAAAACAATGGCGTTGACCTCCGATTCCCTCTCTTGTGGTAAAATAAGGCATTAACATCAAACCACAACTACAAAGCCCTAGTAAAACCACACCTGGAATACCGCAGCCAATTTTGATCACCATGTCACAAAAAAGATGTTAAGATGAGAATTACCATATAATAATAATAATAACAACAACAACGACAATGATAACAACAACAACAATTAATAACCATCATCATCATCCTTCGTGCCCTTCATCCACGCAGTGACATTGACAGACTTTATCTACCAAGGCAAATAGGTGGGCGTGGAATGCTACAAGTACATCAGATGGTTGAAGAAGAAGAAATGGCTTTGGAAGAATATCTGAAGAACAATGATGAAGATGCACTGAAATTAGTATATCAGGAAGGCTTACTAACTACTGGAGAGACCAAACTGGTCTACAAGAAAGACCAAATGAAGAACAGAATAGAGGCATGGGAAGACAAAGCACTACATGGCCAATACATGAAAAAAATAGCTGGGAAAGCAGATAATAAAAAGACCTGGCAATGGTTAAGAGCAGGAAAATTGAAGAAAGAGACCGAGGGACTAATTCTGGCTGCAAAAGACCAAGCCTTAAGGACAAATGCATATAAAGTCAAAATTGAGAAGACAGCAACAGACAGTAAGTGCCGCCTATGCAAAGAAGCTGAAGAAACAGTGGACCACTTGGTAAGCTGTTGCAAGAAGATTGCACAGACTGACTACAAGCAGCGTCATGACAAAGTAGCAACAATGGTGCATTGGAAGATCTGCAAAAAATATCATTTGCCTGTAAGCAAAAACTGGTGGGATCATAAAATAGAGAAAGTCATAGAAAATGATAAAATTAAACTGCTCTGGGACTTCAGAATTCAAACAGACAAGCACCTGCAACATAACACCCCAGACTTATCAACTGTCGATAAGAAAGACAAAAAAGTCTGGATAGTGGACGTGGCAGTGCCTGGAGACAGCAGAATAGATGAGAAAGAACTGGAGAAGATAACAAAATACAAACACCTACAAATAGAAATAGAAAGACTGTGGCAAAAGCAAGCAAGGGTAGTACCAATAGTAATAGGCGCCTTGGGTGCAATCCCAAAACAACTGGAGCACCACTTGAACATCATTGGCATTGACAAATTCGCTATTAGTCAATTGCAAAAGGCGGCCTTACTAGGAACTGCTTCCATCCTGCGACGATATCTGTAATACCATCAAACATCCACATCTGCCTATCCCAGGTCCTGGGTAAGGACTCGATAGGTAGACAAAATGCCAAATCCAGTCTGAACATCTGGCTGACTGTGCGATGATCCATAATAATAATAATAATAATAATAACAACAACAACAACAACAACAACAACAATAATAATAATAATAATAATAATAATAATAATAATAATAGTAATAATTGCAAAAGGTGGCCTTACTAGGAACTGCTTCCATCCTGCGATGATACCTGTAATACCGTCAAACATCCACATCTGCCTATCCCAGGTCCTGGGTAAGGACTCGATAGGTAGACAAAATGCCAAATCTAGTCTGAACATCTGGCTGACTGTGCGATGATCCACAATAGTAATAATAAAGTTGGAAGGGACCTTGGAAGTCATCTAGTCCAACCCCCTGCTCGGGCAGGAAACCCTACACCATTTCAGAGAAAGGGCTGTCCAGTCTCTTCTTAAAAACTTCCAGTGTTGGAGCATTCACAGCTTCTAGTGGCAGGTTGTTCCATTGGTTAATTGTTCTCATTGTCAGGAAGTTTCTCCTTAGTTCTAGGTTGCTTCTCTCCTTGGTCAGTTTCCATCCGTTGCTTCTTGTCCTGCCCTCAGGTGCTTTGGAAAATAGCTTGACTCCCTCTTCTTTGGGGCAGCCCCTGAGATACTGGAACACTGCTATCCTGTCTCCCTTCATCCTTCTCTTCATTAAACTAGACATACCCAATTCCAACAACCGTTCCTCATATGTTTAAAGCCCCAGTCCCCTGATCATCTTTGTTGCTCTTCTCTGCACTCTTTCCAGAGTCTCAACATCTTTTTTTACATCATGGTGACCAAAACTGGATGAAGTATTCCATGTTGACAGTTTAGAAAAAATTCAGAGAAGAGCAACTAAGAAATCAAAGGCCTGGAGACTAAAACATACGAAGGACAACTGCAGGACTTGGGTTTGGCTAATCTAAAGAAAACAAGAAATAGGGGAGACATGATAGCAGCATTCCAGTATTTAAGGGGTTGCCACAAAGAAGAGAGGGTCAAACTATTCTCCAAAGCACCAGAAGGCAGGACGAGAAACAATGGATGGAAACTGACCAAAGAGAGAAGCAACCTGGAATGAAGAAGAAACTTCCTGACAGTGAGGACAATTAACCAGTGGAACAGCTTGCCACCAGAAATCGTGGGTGCCCCATCACTGGAGATCTTTAAGAAAAGATTAGACAATCACCTATCTGAGATGGTGTAGCTTCTCCTGCTTGAGTGGGGGGGGGCTGGACTAGAAAACCTCCAAGGTCCCTTCCAGCTCTATTCTATATATTGTTGTTCGTCCATCAATTTCAATGAAGACCTTGACATCTTGTGGGTTATGGGCCATCAATGATGTGTCCGTAGGTGGCTAAAAAGACCGATGTTAGCATGGAATGTTCTGCCACATACTGAACAAAGAAATGTAGACACTGTTACTTCAGCATTTGAAGCTCTGGCTTTGCGGAGTGCTCGCTTTTCTTGTGCCAAGATTGTCCTTCTGTGTTCATATGTCTAGCAATCCTGGTACACCAAGGTGCGCCATATTGGTCGATCATGTGCCAGAAGTTCCCAAGAGATGGTGTTAACATCCAGGGTCTTAAGAGAAGCCTTCAATGTGTCTTTGTATTCTATATATAATAGCCATTTCTATAACAGAAAATCAATCAAATCAGTAAAACCCAAAATCAAAGTGTCATTATTTTTTCCATCTCGAGCACAAAGTCCAGAAGTGATCTCCAAGTAGAAATGAAAGTATTTATATCCTTTTTTTTTAATCAAAACAGTCAATTTAACCATCTCTGCCAACTCCATCAAACCTTTGTAGCCATTCATCCACGGTGGGAATCAAAACATCTTTCCATTTTTTTGCGTAGAATAGTTTTGCTGCCGTCAACATATATAAGATCAAAGTTCCAATGTTTGTTTGTTTTTCCCCAAGTCCTTTTCCATTAAACCCAAAAGAAAAGCTTCTGGTTTTATCTTTGGATTCACTTTAAGAATTTTCTGCATTAGAATATGAATCCTATTCCAGTATTTCTTTGCTGGATCACATGTCCACCATAAATGGTAAAAGGTCCCTTTCTTTTACATTTACATGTCCAACCTTCATTTGAAGTACTTTTATACATTCTGGATAAATTGTCTGGTTCTAAATACCAGCGATACATCATCTTTTGCTGAAACACTTTGTGTGAAAGAAAAATCAGGCTCAGTTCCAAGCCGGGAATAAAATGGAGGCTGCTTTGGGAAGAAGGTTCTTGTTTATTGATGAGCAGAACCAGCAACAGCATGCAGTTCTTGGACAGCTGACAAATTGATTTGATGAGTATAAGGATTTTTATACAGTTTTGCAGCATTTCATAATTTGGACACTTCCTTTGTGTGCTTTTGTTAATAGTTTTGTTTAGCTCAGTGGTTCTCAACCTTTTTAATGCTGCGACCCCTAACCAGTCATAAGTCGAGGATTACTCAACCGGTCGTAAGACAAGGACTACTCAACTGGTGGTGCACCGTTTGCAGAATGGGACTTTTGGCGGGTTCAGCAGGGCAGAGACAGCCTGGACAATTCCTATTGGCTTTTGAAAGCCAATAGAATTAGACTCTATTCAAGAGAGTCTATTCTATTGGCTTTCAAAAGCCAATAGAATAAAAGGGAGTAGCACAGCTAAGGAAAAGGGGGAAAAAATGGTGGACTGCGTTGTTTGGCGATCCCCGTGAAATGGTCGTTCGACCCCAAATGGGGTCCCGACCCACAGGTTGAGAACCACTGGTTTAGCTTGTTTCATAAAGGCCAGCAATGGGTCTAAAATGCTGGCTTCCTTGAGGTTTAACCCTGTCAATGGATCTAAAATGCTGGCTTCCTTGAGGTTTAATCCCATCAATGGGTCTAAAATGCTGGTTTCCTTGAGGTTTAATCCCATCAATGGATCTAAAATGCTGGCTTCCTTGAGGTTTAATCCTGTCAATGGGTCTAAAATGCTGGCTTCCTTGAGATTTAATCCTGTCAATGGGTCTAAAATGCTGGCTTCCTTGAGTTTTAATTTTGTCAGATAGATGTAATTAATTTTATCCCCTTATCTTCACTCGGACTATTATCTTTAGCAAGCTCTCTTTGTAAATCTACAGGCTTGTTTTCAACATTTTTTGCTTCTCACAAGAGCCAGGGGCTTCAAATCATTGGGTGGCTGAGATCCATGGATTAAAATTTCCAGAGTGGCGGACTTCCGGTGGTTGAAGCGGTGGAGATGGCGGCTACTTTGTAGCCGTCCTGAGAAGGTGTCAGATCCGCGGAACACAGCTTTCATCAGCTGGCCCGCGGCTCGCAATCCCCTTCCCGGGCGAAGGGAAGGGGTAGAGATCGCATGAATAGAGGTAGAACCTCTTAACTCTCCCTGGATTTTTATTTTAGGGGGGTAGAAAGAGTGCTCCCTCGGAGTTCATTGCCTTCTCCGCCTCTCAGCTGTCTTTGTTTCTTCGGAAACAAAGCGAAACGCCGCTACCATCTCCGCATTTAAAGTGACCGTGAGTAATCTTAAACCGGACAGAACTGTTTAAAGGATTTTATTTATAGTTTAGTTTTATTTTATTCTTTTTAGCTTATTTAGTTTATTTAGTATGCGTTGATTTTTTTTTTATTTTTTTGAGCCTTTCTTTCTTTTCGGGCGGAAAAGTGAGAGTGAAAGTAAAATGGCGTTTTGAAAGTTTTTTTTTCTTTTGAAAGACGGACCGGCTGAATTGTTGTTTAATACTTTCTTCCTTTTTAAGTTTTTTTTTCTTTTTTTTTGTTGGGGAGCTTTTAAACTGATTTTATCTTATTCTATTTTATTGTGTTTTTAAATTTTTTTTGGACTACTTATTTTTTATTGGTATTTTGAAGAAAGGAAGATAAATTAAAATGGCTTCAAAACGACAACCAGCTATTGTAACTTCTAAAGTAACTTCTTCTCCTGCCACTTCTACTGTGCAACAACAACTTAAAATAATACCCTCAGTGCAGCAACCTAAATCTACTCCACCTTCACCCCCCCCATCTGGCACATCAGCACAAGACATTAAAGAAATAATGGTAAGTGCTGTGTCACAGTTTAGGGAGGAAATGAAACAACTTTTGGACCAGAACAAATCAGAAACTAAGGAGGAAATGAAGAAAGAGATGAAAGTGCTTTTAGAACAGAATAACGCTATTTTGAGGGATGATATACTCTTAGCTCTATCTGGAATGGCCTCAGTGGTTGTGAAGCTGGACTCCAGAGTAGAGGAAATTGAAGAAACTGTTGAACTTTTGGATTATAAATTTCAAGATATGGAGAAAAAAGTGGAAACTTCACAAGATGATATTCTTATGTTCCAGTACAGACAGATGGAATATGCTTTGAGAATAAGGGGCCTGAAAGAAGATAAAACTCAAGATGTGATGGAAATGGTGATTAATGACTTGGCTGTTATTTTGAATATAGATAAAGAAGAGTTACGTGGGGATGTGGAAAGAATCTATAGAGTCAATTCTTGGATTGCAAAACAGAGGAATTTGCCTAGAGATGTGGTGATATATTTTGCTAAGAAGTCCTTGCGAAATCAGATTCTCCAAACTTTTTATAATAAAAGATTTCAGATTGCTGCTCAAGATGTTATTATCTTAAAGGAAATTCCACCTAAAATTTTAAGAAGCAGAAAAGATTTTGCTTTTTTAGCAAATGAGCTTAAAGCAAGACAAATGCCATTCAGATGGGAGATCCCGACGGGCATTGTTTTGAGCCATGCGGGGACACGTTATAGACTTAATACAGTTGCTAAAGCTAAGGAATTTTACAAAACGGTCCTGGGTGCAGGCTCTCCTCTGCCCATGATGCATAAAGTCTTGAGTGATAAAGAGATGGAACAGAAACCTGAAGATACAGGTGCGATGACTGCCGGACAGGTGGTATGGATGTCTCAACCAGAGGTTAAAGAACAGAGAATGACTCGTGCAGCACATAAACGTAAAGAAAAAGAACAACAGAAAAAAGAAAAAGAAATTGAAGAATCTAGTCAGCAAATTGCTACAGTGCCGGTGGGAGGAGCAAGACCCAAAAGCTCTGCAACATATTCATCAGCAGCAGAATTTGAGCGGATCTTCTCCAGGCTTAAGGCCAAGGGAGATGGCAAAGCTCCTGTCCTGGAATGTTAACGGATTAAACATTCCTCAAAAGAGAAGAAAAATTTATCATTATTTGAAACAACACAACAATGACATTATTTGTTTGCAAGAAACTCATATTACAGCTAAAGATCAAAAATATTTAAATAATCCTCGCTTGGGATCTCATTTCGTATCTCCCGCCCCTGGGAAAAAAGGGGGTGTGGTAATATATGTTAAACAGAATTTATCTGCTACCCTCTTAGAATCAGATCCTTATGGAAGATATGTTATGCTTGAACTTGGCTTATATGGTAAGAAAATTCTTATTGTGGGGCTGTACGCACCAAATCAGCAACAGGAGCAATTTTATAGGTTGTTACATCAGAAAATAACTCTGTTGGACTATAGATCTGTGATTTTAATGGGAGATTGGAATGGCGTCTTAGATATACAAAAGGACAAAAAAGGCTCTTCCACTTTTTTTAAACAGGCTAAATTACCTAAAGCCTTTTTTGATATGAAAGAAGATTGGGAATTGAGAGACTATTGGCGTGAACGTAATCAAGAAGAAAGGGACTTTACTTTTTTTTCAGATAGACACCATTCTCTTTCAAGAATTGATTTCTTTTTGATTACAACAGATTTATACAACAGGGTGAAAAACGTAAAAATTTTTCCTAGGACATTGTCTGATCATAGTCCAGTTTGGATGGAACTGTTTGCAGAGAAAGAAGATAGAAGATCCTGGAGGGTGAATGAGAATTTATTTAAACAAGAAAAAAATGTTTACAAATTAAAGGAATGTTTAAAGGAATACTTTGCTTTAAATATGAATAAGGGAACATCAATGCCAATGGTGTGGGATGCAAGTAAAGCTTTTATGCGTGGTATTTTGATAAAAATGAATAACTTGCATAGACAAAAACAGACTCAGAAACGTAAAGATTTAGAAGAGGAGATTAAATTAAAAGAGAAACTTCTAAATATAAATCCTTTAGATGACAAGGTGAAAGGAGCTTTAAAACTGTTAAAAGCACAATTTAACATGTTGGTGGCTGATCAAGCTGCAACTAATTTATTATATATGAAACAAAACACATTTTGTAATGCTAATAAACCAGGGAGATGGTTGGCTTATCAGTTAAGAAAGAAACAGAAACAGAGGAATATAGATAAAATAAATTATAATGGTAAATTGGTTTATCAGAAAGAATTGATTAAGAAATCTTTTTTAGAATATTACCAAAAATTATATAAAAGTACTAATATTCAAATTACAGATATAAATAATTATTTAGGTAAAGTTAATTTTCCTAAATTAACAGAAGATCAGGAAAAAGAGATTAATGGTTTAATCACTAAGGAAGAAATTGTTATAGCTATTAAACAATTGAAACTGGGCAAAGCGCCGGGTACGGATGGGTTGACATCTATTTATTATAAAACTTTAGTAGAAGAGATGATCCAACCGTTGTGTGAATTGTTTAATAACTTATTACAGGGATTAGAGATCCCTCCATCCTGGTGCAATGCATTTATATCATTGATTCCAAAAGATAATCAAGATCTTACTTTGCCTAAAAATTATAGGCCTATATCTCTTTTAAATGTGGACTATAAGATTTTTGCAAAAATCTTAGCTAATAGGTTTATGGGGATTTTGCAGCAGCTTATACATAAGGATCAATCGGGCTTTATAACTGGAAGGTATATGAAAAATAATGTGAGACAAATTATTAATTTATTAGAGTATTTAGAAAAGAATAACCAAGTCTCTGCAGGCCTGATATTTTTGGATGCTGAAAAAGCCTTTGACCAAGTGAATTGGCAGTTTATGTTATGCTTAATTAAAGAGATGAATTTTGGACAAAATATATTACAAGTATTATCTAATATATATCAAAAACAGACTGCCCGACTAATTGTAAATGGGGGTTTGTCAGAGGCTTTTGTAATAGAAAAAGGAACAAGACAGGGATGTCCGTTATCCCCGTTATTGTTCGTTTTAACATTGGAAACTTTGTTGATTAAAATTCGGGAGTCTCAAGAAATAAAAGGAATAGAAATTAATAAAAAGGAATATAAGTTAAGAGCCTTTGCAGATGACTTGGTTGTTACTTTATCTCAACCTACTGGTTCGGTGGTAAAATTGTTACAATTGATTCAACAATATGGACGTGTTTCTGGTTTTAAAATTAATAATAATAAGACTAAAATATTAGCTAAAAATATGACTAATGGTGATAAACAGGTTTTAGTTAATTTAACAGATTTTGAAATTGTTGATAAGGTAAAATATCTGGGGGTTACATTATCTGTTTCTAATACAAAACTGTATAAAAATAATTATGAAAAGTTGTGGATGGAGGTACAGAAGGACTTAAAAAATTGGAATAATTTACAGTTATCCCTTATGGGTAGAATTGCAATTATTAAAATGAATGTTCTGCCAAAGTTTATTTTTTTGTTTCAAATGTTACCTATTTTAAAGAATGAATGTAATTTAGAGGAATGGCAAAAAGGTATTAATAAATTTGTTTGGGCAGGGAAAAAACCAAGGGTGAAACTGAAAATAATGCAAGATTTTCGTGAGAGAGGTGGACTCAAGGTACCAAATGTGAAATTGTATTATGATGCTGTAGTATTGACATTGATTAGCGACTGGGTGAATTTAACAAATACAGAAATACTTCATTTGGAAGGTTGGGACCTACTTTTTGGATGGCATGCCTATTTAATATTTGATAAAAAGGTGGATCGGGTTTTTAAGTCTCATATTATAAGAATCTCTCTGCTTAGAGTGTGGAGAAAATATTATAAAAGTGACTTTAAAATACCATTATGGGCTATACCTCGGCATGCCATAGAGGGTATAAGGAAAGGGGTTAATATGGATATGGTCTCTTATGCACAATTACTCAGATGGGATGGTCAAGATTGGGAGCTAAAATCTTTGGAAGAATTAATACATGAAAATTTAACTTATTCATGGTTCCAATATAGACAAATAGCGGATAGATGGAAGATGGATTGCAAAATGGGCTGGCTTAGAGAAGATGGAATTTTTTTAAAGCAAGTTAGAGATCAAAGGCCAACCCATATTAAGAGAGTTTATGGGGTACTAGTGGAATTGGATTCAGAACCTGAACTAGTTAAAGATTGTATGATTAAATGGGCACAGAATATTGGTGAAACGATCTCAATGGATACTTGGGAACTTATTTGGATAAGAAATGTTAAATTCACACAGGCGCAAAATTTAAGAGAGAATTTTTATAAGATGTTTTATAGATGGCACCTTGATCCAAAGAAAATGTCTATTATGTACCCTAATCTACAACCGAAATGTTGGAGATGTGGGTACTTGGATGCTACGTATTACCATATGTGGTGGACGTGCAAGCATATAAAAGCTTTTTGGATTAAGATATGGTGGAATATTCAAAGAATTTTTAAAAGGAGGGTAAAATTTACTCCGCAATTATTTTTACTAGGTATTGTTATTGATTGTGATGCTAAAGAGGTTACATTGATGTTAAATTTGATTACAGCCGCTAGGCTGTTAATAGGACAATACTGGAAGAAGGAATCTTTGCCTACTTTACAAGAATGGTTTTATAAAGTTTCATATTTGGCAGAAATGGCAAAGATTTCGGCTTTTTTAAAAGATCAATCCCAAGAGAAATTTTTTGTGGTATGGGAAAAATGGATAAGTTTCATACAACATAATTTGGATATGGGAAAATATTATTTAGCTTTTTTATAACTTGTATTTTTTTTTCCCTTTTTTTCTTTTTTCTTTTTTTTTTCTCTCTCTTTCTCTTTTTTTCTTTTTCTTTTTTCTTTCTCTCTCTCTTTCTTAGTATATATTATTTATTTTAAGTTTATGTTATGCATATTATTATTATATATATTATTATTTGGATCTTTATTATTATTGTTAAATATCTTAAAAACTGTAAACGTTATTCTTTTTAAAAATTTGTTAAAAAATCCTATACTCAGTTCTGGGAAGTCGGGGGGGGGGGAGGGTGGTTTGGGAGGGGGGGTGGATGTTTATTTGTAAAACTTTTGAAAAATTTTAATAAAAAAAAAAAATTTCCAGAGTGGCATCGTTCACTGATAAGGGAGACACATTCCTTTCTCAAGATGACAGAGGCAGGAGAGGGAAAGTAGAAAACGAAAGTTATCCCAAGCGAAAGCATGCTCCACTCCCCCCAGCAGAACAGCAGGCCCCAAAAGTAGAACATATATGAAGGGGAAACAATGAGGGTTTGGGGACCTGAGACAAGCTCAGAGAGAACCAAGGATCCCACTGACTGGGTTAGCTGCTCTGGAAAGAGTCAAGAGGGTGGCCATCATGTGCAATGTTAAGCCCATTCCCTCAAAAGGAATATATAAATGCTTGCGATAAATAAAACCATGAGCCATGACCATTTTCCAAAGTAACAATTTCATCCAGATCTGGGGAGAAATGTTCCAAGGATTTCAAATGTTGAGAACCCATTCAGAGAGAATAGAATAGAATAACAGAGCTGGAAGGGACTTTGGAGGTCTTCTAGTCCAACCCCCAGCTCTGGCAGGAAACCTTATACCATTTCAGACAAATGGCTGTCCAGTCTCCTCTTAAAAACCTCCAGTGTTGGAGCATTCACCGCTTCTGGAGGCAGGTTGTTCCCCTGGTTAATTGTTCTAACTGTCAGGAAGTTTCTCCTTATTTCTAGGTTGCTTCTCTCCTTGATTAGTTTCCATCCGTTGCTTCTTGTCCTGCCTTCAGGCGCTTTGGAGAATAGCTTGACTCCCTCTTCTTTGGGGCAGCCCCTGAGATACTGGAAGACTGCTATCCTGTCCCCCCTCGTCCTTCTCTTCATTAAACTAGACATCCCCAATTCCAGCAACCGTTCCTTGTATGTTTTAGCCTCCAGTCCCCTGATAATCTTTGTTGCTTTCTAGAGTCTCAACATATTTTTTACATCGTGGTGACCAAAACTGGATGCCTTACCAAGGTCTTGTAAAATAGTGTTAACACTTCACGTGATCTTGATTCCATCCCTCGGTTAAGGCAGATGATCTTCACACGTTTTTTTCTTCCTTCTCTTTCAGGATGACCAGCTTGACGGTGGCTGAGGCCCTCTGCATGGCGCTCTTCTGCAGTTTGCTGGGACCAACTCTTGGGCTCAGCAGCCTTCAAGGTTTAAACTCTGGAAGAACTCGCAGGGGTAAGTTCAACTTTGAGGGAATCTCCTCAAATGGCATTTTGCTCCTTCGGGTAGATTCCATCCGAGTAAAACCATGATTGAACAACGGTTCATCCTGGCAGGAATGCTACCTAGTGGTGCTTGCATCCATGGGTGTATCTGGATAGGGCAGGGGTAGGCAACCTCGGCTCTTTTATGACTCATGGACTTCAACTCCCAGAATTCCTCAGCCAGCCATGCTGAGGGGAAAGGGAGAGGTTTCCAAGCTGAGCCAGGCTAGCTCAGGAATTCTGGGAGTTGAAGTCCAGAAGTCATGAAGGGGCCATAGTTCCCTCATGCTGGCTCAGGAATTCTGGGAGTTGAAGTCCACAAGTCATGAAGGGGCCATAGTTCCCCCATGCTGGCTCAGGAATTCTGGGAGTTGAAGTCCACGAGTCATAAAAGAGCCGAGGTTGCCCACCCCTGGGATAGGGACATCAAATCTATGTATCTTCCACCCGGTTGTTTTAAGAAAAAAGTTAATGCAGAAACTAAAGGTTATAGCTAACTCTATTGAAGCCAGAAATAATGTCTTCCAAAAAATGAAACCATACCTTCAAAATTGCATAAGGGCTTGTAAATACAGAATATATAAAGATACAGTATATGTAAAAATAAAGTTACAATCTGGATAGGTTTCTTAGCAACTTGAAGATGTGTGTGGACTTCAACTCCCAGAATTCCCCAGACAGCCATGCTGATGTTTCAATGGACAGACTGTTTGATCTAGGCAACCTGAGCTCTTTCATGACTGGTGGACTTCAACTCCCAGAATTCCTGAGCCAGCCATGCTGAGGGGAAAGGGAGAGGTTTCCAAGCTGAGCCAGGCTGGCTCAGGAATTCTGGGAGTTGAAGTCCACGAGTCCTGTGGGGGCCATAGTTCCCCCATGCTGGCTCAGGAATTCTGGGAGTTGAAGTCCACGAGTCCTGAGGGGGCCATAGTTCCCCCATGCTGGCTCAGGAATTCTGGGAGTTGAAGTCCACGAGTCATGAGGGGGCCATAGTTCCCCCATGCTGGCTCAGAAATTCTGGGAGCTGAAGTCCACGAGTCATGAGGGGGCCATAGTTCCCCCATGCTGGCTCAGGAATTCTGGGAGTTGAAGTCCACCAGTCATGAGGGGGCCATAGTTCCCCCATGCTGGCTCAGGAATTCTGGGAGTTGAAGTCCACGAGTCATGAGGGGGCCATAGTTCCCCCATGCTGGCTCAGGAATTCTGGGAGTTGAAGTCCACCAGTCATGAGGGGGCCATAGTTCCCCCATGCTGGATCAGGAATTCTGGGAGTTGAAGTCCACCAGTCATAAAAAAGCCAAGGTGGCCTATCTCTGGACCAGAGCAAGCAATCTCCAAACTTGGCAACTTTAAGACTTCATCTCCCAGAATTCTCCAGCCAACCATGCTGGGAATTGAAGTCCACAAGTTGGAAAGTTGCCAAGTGTGGAGACCCTTGATCTAGTTGTTAAGACAGAAGACTAGAAAGTGAAGATTATGAATTCTTGTTGTGGGGAATATCGGAGGCATGTTGTATACTGTATGTCATCTTGAGTTATTTGTAAAAAATAATAAAAAGGTGGAATACAGAACAGAACAGAATAGAATAGAATATAGGAATAGAATAGAACAGAGTAGAGTAGAGTAGAATAGAATAGAATAGAATAGAATAGAATAGAATAGAATAGAATAGAATAGAAATAACAGATTGTAGAATAGAATAGAAATACAGAATAGAATAGAAATACAGAATAGAATAGAATAGAATAGAATAGAATAGAATAGAACAGAATAGAATAGAAATAACAGATTGTAGAATAGAATAGAATAGAATAGAATAGAATAGAATAGAATAGAATAGAATAGAATAGAATAGAATAGAAATAACAGATTGTAGAATAGAATAGAATAGAGTGGAATGGAATGGAACAGAACAGAACAGAATAGAATATATGGAATAGAATGGAATGGAACACAGAACACAGAACACAGAATACAGAATAGAATAGAAAATAGAATAATAATATATACATACTCAACTAGGTAGTAGCATCAGTGCTAGGCTGTAGGAGCAAAGCAGATTGTGGTAAGTACCACCTGGTACACCACGAAATCTGAGTCCCAGGTGCCGAGAACTGAACCAGGGAGAAAAGGGAAAGCAAATGTTTCCTTGCAAAGAGGAACATCCGTAAGATTTTGAGACAGAAGATCTGATGAAGGCAAGTATTGTTGATGGGAAAAGCCTGATGTGGTCCTTTCTCTTCTCTACACAGGCTTGCTTGGAGGAAAGGGGGGGCTGCTTGGTGGAATCCTTGGTGGTGGAGACAAAGGTGGGGGAGGTGTGCTTGGTGACGTCCTTGGTGGAATCCTTGGCGGTGGAGACAAAGGTGGAGGAGGAGGGGGAGGTGGGGGAGGAGGAGTCCTTGGAGGTGGAGGCAAAGGTGTGGTTGGTGGTGTCCTCAGCGGTGTGGGAGGTCTTGTCAACAACGCAACCGGTTCGGTGCTCCCTGGTGCAGGTGTACCTGTAGTTGGAGATGTCCTTGGTGGTGTCCTTGGAGGTGGAGGCAAAGGTGGTGGAGGTGTCCTTGGTGGCGTCCTTGGAGGTGGAGACAAAGGCGTGGTTGGTGGTGTCCTTGGCGGTGTGGGAGGTGTTCTCAACAATGCAACCGGTTCGGTGCTCCCTGGTGGAGGTGTACCTGGAGTTGGAGGTCTGCTTGGTGGGGGTGGAGAAAAAGGAGGAGGATTTCTCAGCAGTGTCCTCGATGACGTCGGAGGTCTTCTCAACGACACAACCAATTCGCTGCTCGCCAGCGGTCTCCTGAACGGAGTTCTGGATCAGAACCAACTTCGCGACCTCCTGGGCTCCCTCAATGGAAACTTACTCGGTCTGGGAAGCGGAGGAACTAAGGAGTCATTCCAGTGGTGAGTTGAGAAGAACCAGGAGACCAAGGCTGGTCTACCCCGAAATGTAGCTCCAGGGACATCCCTCAGTATCCCTGGGTTGTAAGTTAAGTGGTTGTGAGTCCAGGACTTCCCGTACACAGAAGCAGAGGTTTGGATGAGGATCCGGCCAGTGTGCAATGAGGCAGGCTGGAACGTTGCAATAGGTCCCCAGGTTATGACCGTAAATGTTGTAGCCATCATTAAGGAAATGCTGAGGTCATTAAATAACAATTATCTTGCTTAGCAACAGAAAGGTTGACCTCAGTTGTGCCTGTAGATGGGAAGACCTCTCCAGGTGACCAGGGAGATCCTTACTGAAAGATGCGTTTGATAGATCACTTCCCTTCTCAAGCAAAATGGATCCCTTGGCAGACCCTAGGATAAAAAGAGGAGGAGCTGGTGAAGGGCTCTGTTCTGGGCCCAGTGCTCTTCAACATCTTCATCAACGATTTGGACGAAGGGATAGATGGGGAACTCATCAAATTTGCAGACGACACCAAGCTGGCAGGAATAGCCAACACTCCCGAAGACAGGCTTAGGATACAGGAGGATCTGGACAGACTTGAACACTGGGCACTAACAAAATGAAATTCAATGGTGAAAAAAGCAAGGTTCTACATTTAGGCAAGAAAAACCAAATGCACAAGTACAGCATAGGTGGCACCATGCTCAATAGTAGTAACTGTGAGAGGGACCTCGGAGTCCTAGTAGACAATCACCTAAATAGGAGCCAGCTGTGTGCTGCAGCTGCCAAAAAGGCCAACACGGTGCTAGGCTGCATGAACAGAGGGATAGAATCAAGATCACGTGAAGTATTAATACCACTCTTCAATGCCTTGGCAAGGCCACACTTGAAATGCTGCATCCAGTTTTGGTCACCACGATGTAAAAAAGATGTTGAGACTCTAGAAAGAGTGCAGAGAAGAGCAACAAAGATGATTAGGGGACTGGAGGATAAAACATACGAGGAAAGGTTGCTAGAATTGGGGATGTCTAGTTTAACGAAGAGAAGGACAAGGGGGGACATGATAGCAGTATTCCAATATCTCAGGGGCTGCCATAAAGAAGAGGGAATCAAGCTATTTTCCAAAGTACCTGAAGGCAGGACAAGAAGCAACGGGTGGAAACTAATCAAGGAGAGAAGCAACCTAGAACTAAGGAGAAACTTCCTGGCAGTGAGAACAATTATTCAGTGGAACAACCTTCCTCCAGAAGCAGTAAATGCTCCAACACTGGAAGTTTTTAAGAAGAGACTGGACAGCCATTTGTCCGAAATGGTGTAGGGTTTCCTGCCTGAGCAGGGGGTTGGACTAGATGACCTCCAAGGTCCCTTTCAACTTTACTACTATTACAAGGCAACGTGAAAAGGCCAACGGCAATTTTGGGGTGACCCTTTTTGCTTTATCCTTCTTTCTTTTTATTCACCTCCTAGGTACAACATTGTGAACCTCCAATTTATCAGAGGGTCTTGGAAGATCGTAGGCGGAACGGAGTTGATCCTCAATTTGCAAGCCGTGATCGTCATGAAATTGCCAGTGTAAGTCGTTGGGTGAACTTGTCGGAATGGGGTAGAGAGGGAGGGTCTGGATGTGAAGGGGGTGGGAGACCCAGATTTTGTTCCCCTGATAGATATGGAATCTCCTTGGGGGCTTTCTCTCCACCTCTACTTCAGACACAAGAAGATGGGGTGAAGAAGGTACTAGACCAGTGGTTCTCAACCTTTTTAATGCCGCAACCCCCCCCCAATCGGTCGTAAGTCGAGGACTACTCAACCGGTTGTAAGTCGAGGACTACTCAACTGGTGCAGCACCGTTTGCAGATTGGGACTTTTGGCAGGCTCAGCAGGGCAGAGACAGCCTGGACAATTCCTATTGGCTTTTGAAAGCCAATAGAATTAGACTCTATTCAAGAGAGTCTATTCTATTGGCTTTCAAAAGCCAATAGAATAAAAGGGAGGAGCACAGCTAAGGAAAGGGGGGGGGAAATGGCGGATTGCGTTGTTTGGCGACCCCCGTGAAATGGTCGTTCGACCCCAAATGGGGTCCTGACCCACAGGTTGAGAACCACTGCTCTAGACCAATTGAGGAGAGATATATAGAATAGAATAGTTGGAAAGGACCTTGGAGGTCATCTAGTCCACCCCCCTGCTCAGGAAGGAAGCCCTATACCATTTCAGACAAAGGGCTGTCCAGTCTCTTCTTAAAAACTTCCAGTATTGGAGCATTCACCGCTTCTGGAGGCAGGTTGTTCCACTGGTTAATTGTTCTCCCTGTCAGGAAGTTTCTCCTTAATTCTAGGTTGCTTCTCTCCTTGTTGAGTTTCCACCCGTTGCTTCTTGTCCTGCCTTCAGGCACTTTGGAGGATAGCTTGACTCCCTCTTCTTTGGGGCAGCCCCTGAGATATTGGGAGACTGCTATCGTGTTGATGTTCCCAAGCAACATCGGTGATGCCATCTGGGAGATATGCCTGAGGTTCAGGTTTGAAATGGATTTTGGAGATTCAAAAGAAAGAACATAGAAGCTTCCATGGCCTCTTCAGGCCTCTTCAGAAGCCACAAAGCATCCCATCAACAGAAGTCCACTTGGAGAAGATTGCTAGAATTGGGTATGTCTAGTTTAACGAAGAGAAGGACAAGGGGGACATGATAGCAGTCTTCCAGTATCTCAGGGGCTGCCATAAAGAAGAGGGAATTAAGCTATTTTCTAAAGCACCTGAAGGCAGGACAAGAAGCAACGGGTGGAAACTCATCAAGGAGAGAAGCAACCTAGAACTAAGGAGAAACTTCCTGACAGTGAGAACAATTAATCAGTGGAACAGCCTGCCTCCAGAAGCAGTAAATGCTCCAACACTGGAAGTTTTTAAGAAGAGACTGGACAGCCATTTGTCCGAAATGGTGTAGGGTTTCCTGCCTGAGCAGGGGGTTGGACTAGATGACCTCCAAGGTCCCTTCCAACTTTACTACTATTACTATATCAGTGGAACAACTTGTCTCCAGAAGTTGTGAATGCTCCAACACTGGAGGTTTTTAAGAAGAGATTGGCATAGGGTCTTCTCCTTGAGCAGGCAGTTGGACTAGATGACCTCCAAGGTCCCTTCCAACTTTGTTATCCTGTTATGTCCAGAATGGTGGGCCAGGATAAGACCAGGCAGCCTGGGTCTGGCTTTCCAACGTCACTTCCCTTTCCTATTTTTCTTCAACAGGCTGCTCTTTCGGACTGTCACTATGGATGTGAACATCACTGCGCACCTGGCCATCACCCAGGACCAACCGGGTGACCTCAAGCTGGTCCTTAAAAATTGCCAAAACCTGGTGGCTGGTTTTACCATCAAGATGCCCTCCAGGTAGGCTGGCAGAAAGGAGAGACAGGATCAGTCTCCTAAGGTCCATCCGGGGGACTCAAGACTGTGTCTGCATAATAATTTTAACCAGGCCAGTTTGAGGTTTTTGTCTACACATCAAGTATTGGGGAGTTCTTGTAGCTTAGTTGGGTGAGCCCAAACCATGGTCATTTATGATAGAGACTGAGAGAAGAGATGCTGGATGAATATTGTACTGTAGATGGGAGAGAGGGGGGGAGAGAGAGAGAGAGATGGACAGCCATATGGAAATGATAAACAGATTAGAGAGAGAGAGAGATGATAGATGGATAGACATAGATTAGATAGATATAGATATTGATTAGATACATAAGATAGGTAAATAGAAATTGATTAGATAATAGACATCGATTAGATAGATAGAGATGAAAGATAAATGACAGAGATGATATAGAGAAAGATAGACATAGATAATGTATACAGAGAGATGAAAGATAGATAGATAGATAGATAGATAGATAGATAGATAGATAGATAGATAGATAGATAGATAGATAGATAGATGGAAAGATGGATGGAAAGATGGATGGATGGATGGATAGACAGACAGACAGACAGACATAATGTATAGAGATGGATGAAAGATAAATGATAGATGAATAGATAGATAGATACCATAGATATGTTGATGCGAGCCTGGGGTGACCCCCACCCACCTTCCTCACGGGGGGAGCTGAAACGCCACCCAGCTGCTCGGTGTGAGTCTCTTGCCCCTTCTCTCCACAGCCTGGTCGCCACGCTGCTCACCAACCTCATGAACCTGGCCGTTCAGAACAACATGCCTCGCATGGTGAGTGACCGAAGACCTGCCAGGGTGGGAAAAGTGGCAAAACAGGACACCTGCCGACACGTCTTCCCGCTCACCTGCTCCTCACGGCCCCACATCCAGCCTAGAGATCTGGGAGAATCACGGAATAGAATGGAATAGAAATACAGAATAGTAGAATAGAATAGAATAATGAATAGAATAGAATAATGAATAGAAAAGAAATACAGAATAGAATAGAAATACAGAACAGAAATACAGAATAGAATACAAATACAGAATAGTAGAATACAATAGAACAGTGTTTCCCAAACTTGACAATTTTAAGGCATGAGGACTTCAACTGCCAGAATTCCACAGCCAGCAACGCTGGCTGTGGAATTCTGGGAGTTGAAGTCCACATGCCTTAAAATTGTCCAGTTTGGGAAACACTGGAATAGAATAATGAATAGAATAGAATAGAATAGAAATACAGTAGAATAGAATAGAATAGAATAGAATAATGAATAGAATAGAATAGAATAATGAATAGAATAGAATAATGAATAAAATAATGAATAGAATAGAATAATGAATAGAATAGAATAGAATAGAAATACAGTAGAATAGAATAGAATAGAATAATGAATAGAATAGAATAATGAATAGAATAGAATAGAATAGAATAGAATAATGAATAGAATAGAATAATGAATAAAATAATGAATAGAATAGAATAATGAATAGAATAGAATAGAATAATGAATAGAATAGAATAGAATAGAAATACAGAATGGTAGAATAGAATAGCATAGAATAATGAATAGAATAGAAAAGAAATACAGAATAGAATAGAAATACAGAATAGAAATATAGAATAGAAATACAGAATAGAATAGAAATACAGAACAGAAATACAGAATAGAATAGAAATACAGAATAGTAGAATAGAATAATGAATAGAATGGAATAGAATAGAAATACAGAATAGTAGAATAGAATAGAATAGAATAATGAATAGAATAGAATAATGAATAGAATAGAATAATGAATAAAATAATGAATAGAATAGAAATACAGAATAGTAGAATAGAATAGAATAATGAATAGAATAGCATAGAATAGAATAGAATAGAATAATGAATAGAATAGAATAGAATAATGAATAGAATAATGAATAGAATAGAATAGAATAATGAATAGAATAATGAATAGAATAGGAAATACAGAATAGTAGAATAGAATAGCATAGAATAATGAATAGAATAGAATAATGAATAGAAAAGAAATACAGAATAGAATAGAAATACAGAATAAAAATATAGAATAGAAAAGAAAATACAGAATAGAATAGAAATACAGAACAGAAATACAGAATAGAATAGAAATACAGAATAATAGAATAGAATAATGAATAGAATAGAAATACAGAATAGTAGAATAGAATAGAATAATGAATATAGAATAGAAATACAGAATAGTAGAATAGAATAATGAATAGAATAGAATAGAATAGAAATACAGAATAGTAGAATAGAATAGAATAATGAATATAGAATAGAAATACAGAATAGTAGAATAGAATAGAATAGAATAGAATAATGAATAGAATAGAATAATGAATAGAATAGCATAGAATAGAATAATGAATAGAATAGAATAATGAATAGAATAGAATAATGAATAGAATAGAATAGAAATACAGAATAGTAGAATAGAATAGCATAGAATAATGAATAGAATAAAATAATGAATAGAATAGCATAGAATAGAATAGAATAATGAATAGAATAGAATGAATAGAATATAATGGAATAGAAATACAGAATAGTAGAATACAATAGCACCAAGGAGGAATTTTCTGACAGTGAGAACAATTCATCAGTAGAAACAGAAGTTGCCGCCAGAAGTTGGGGGTGCTCCAACACTGGAAGTTTTTAAGAAGTGATTGGACACTCGTTGGCCTGGAATGGTTTGGGGCTTCCTGCCTGAGCAGGGGCTTTGGACTAGAAGACCTCCAAGGGCCCTCCTAACTCCTGTTATTCTTCTAAAGTTGGTAGGGCTGGTGGTGTGGTCTAATGTCGTCTGGATTCCCAGGAAGGAGGGGCGACATTTCAGAAAAGGAAGGAGCCAAACAGTCTGGCTTGTGTGTGAGAAAGAGGGTGGAGACACCTCCTCCTCAATAGTTCCCAGAATATTTTTTTTAATGGTCCAAATAATTGGCTTCCGTTTGGCAATAACAACACAGGAAAACGTCTTAAAAGTGCCTCGACGTGCCTTTTGGTGGGGATTAGGCAGAACATGGCAAAGGGACTAACTCCAAAGGGCCAGGAGTTGTTCTTCCAAACCTTTGGAAGGAACTCTACTTCAAGGCTGCTACGTCTTCAGCTCTCAGGTGGACGTCTTCTCCCAAGCAGAAGGATCAACGGTTTGGAGAAGACAGGTCTCCAAGATTCATTCCGCTTAAGGTCTCTAGAACAGTGGTTCTCAACCTTTTTAATGCTGTGACCCCCAACCGGTCGTAAGTCAAGGACTACTCAACCGGTCGTAAGTCGAGGACTACTCAACTGGTGCAGCACCGTTTGCAGACTGGGACTTTTGGCGGGCTCCGCAGGGCAGAGACAGCCTGGACCATTCCTATTGGCTTTTGAAAGCCAATAGAATTAGACTCTATTCAAGAGAGTCTATTCTATTGGCTTTCAAAAGCCAATAGAATAAAAGGGAGTAGCGCAGCTAAGGAAAAGGGGGAAAAAATGGCAGACTGCGTTGTTTGGCGACCCCCGTGAAATGGTCGTTCGACCCCAAATGGGGTCCCGACCCACAGGTTGAGAACCGCTGCTCTAGAACTTCATAGGTTAATCTTGGCACCTTAAGTGATCTTTGGAAATCTGTTGGAAGCCAATGCAGTGTCTAGAGTGGAGATACTAGGCTGCTGAACTGGCACTCCCCCGCCAACACGTAGACACCAACTGAAGGTTCCAGACAATCTTCAAGGGCAGGCCCAAGAAGACCCATGAGCTGGGAATGGTCCAGGTGGTTCTTCTTTGATCCCACCGGCTCCCAGACCGAGGTCTGCTGGTCCAAAGGTGGCTTTTTCTCTCTTTCTGAGCTTCCACATTTCTGCTCTCTTCTAGTTGTGTCCCATATTTCAAATCTGGATCAACGTCATCAATATGAAACTCAGGATCCTCAACAGTAAGTTTTCTTTCGGTGCACAGGTGGACCTCTGGGTCCATGGATGAACTGGACCCTGGGCGCCCTCTGAGCGCGGTGGTTTTCTTGCAGACGTTTCGTGACCCAACTAGGGAACTTCAGTAGTGCTAGAAGGGAGTGGAGGGGTTTGTGGAGAGGAGGAGGAGGAGGAGGAGGAGGAGGAGGAGGAGGAGGAGGAGGAGGAGGATGACTGTGGAGTCCTTGGTACTCTCTGAGCATGGTTGTTTCTTTGCAGACATTTTGTGGCCCAACTAGGGAATGTCATTGGTGCCAGAAGGAAGGGGGTTGGGGGGAGGAGGAGGAGGAGAAGGAGGAGAAAGAAGGAGAAGGAGGAGAAAGGAGAAGGAAAAGGAGGAGAAAGAGAAGGAGGAGGAGAAAGAAGGAGAAAGAGGAAGGAGAAAGGAGAAAGGAGAAGGAGAAAGAAGGAAGAGTGTAAGGTCCCTGGTATTCTCTGAGCATGGTTGTTTCCTTGCAGACATTTTATGACCCAACTAGGGAATGTCATTAGTGCCAGAAGAAAGGGGGTTGGGGGGAGGAGAAGGAGGAGAAGGAGAAAGAGAAGGAGGAAAAGGAGAAAGAGGAGGAGGAGGAGAAAGAGAAAGGAGGAGGGGGAGAAACAAGGAGAAGGAGAAAAGAAGAGAAAGGAGGAGAAAGGAAGAGGTGGAGAAGGAGAAAGGAGGAGGAGAAAGGAGGAGGAGGAGAGAAGAAGGGGTGTAAGGTCTTTGGTGCTCTCTGAGCTTGGATGTTCTTGCAGACCTTTCATTAGCAGACTAAGGAACTTCATGAGTGTTGGGAAGGAGGAGGAGGAGGAGGAGGAGGAGGAGGGGCACCATGTGCTCCTTGGACCATCTGGGGCATGGCTCCCAGCTGGAAAGGGAAGGCAGAAACATCAGAAGAACAGAACTGGAAGGGAGAGTTGCCATACAAATCACTAGTCAGGATTCAGCTGTGCTCAGCGAGCATTTCCCAACATTTATGTCACACCTTTGACTTAACATTTGAACTCACTAGTTGTATGACTCGCAGGATGAGGTATATTTGTCATAGGATCACTGCGAAAGACGCTGAGGTTAGGGCGAAAGATTCTTAAAGGGATCGGAATATTAGGGTTACATGCCTTAAAAATCAGAGCATATCCACCCTCGTCACGTCTCCAGCAATTATGAAGAACCAGCTCAGGATGATCATAAACACAGCTCATGGGAAATGAGCATTTTGCAAACGATCTGCATGCAAAATGAAAGAAAGAAAAAAAAAGAGAGAGTTGGGCATAGACAAGAGAGAATTGAACCAGGATTTTAACAATGAAATTGTCTGGCGGTAGAGGGTATCTCATAGAATCAGTGTTTCCCAAACTTGACAATTTTAAGGCATGTGGACTTCAACTCCCAGAATTCCACAGCCAGCGTTGCTGGCTGTGGAATTCTGGGAGTTGAAGTCCTCATGCCTTAAAATTGTCAAGTTTGGGAAACACTGTCATAGATCAAGAGGTAGCTGGACCTCTCAGCAAGATGTAGGGCAAGGGGTTGGGGGGCCGGAGGGCTGGAAAAAAGGAAAGGGGGGGGAGAAAATGGAGGCAAAATGTAACCCTCTCCTTTGCCCCAACTGACCCCCCCCCTCCTGCTTCTTCCCCCCCCCAGATTACGTTTTCTTCGGGCTCCTCGGCCGAATCCACACGGCTCTTTCCACCATACCGATTTCGACCGGACAGTTTTCTGAGCTGGATCTGAAGGTGGGTCACAATTGGGTGGGATCTTCCCCCCCCCACACACACACACTCTGGTGCCCCCCCCACGCTGGGAATCCAGCTTCTACTCCACAATTTCTTCTTTGAAGGCCCCAAGCGAGGGGAATCTTGCGCCGAGTAGGGGGGGGTGGACTAAATGACCTCATGGTACGTCTGGTGAACCACCACAGCTACCACCCATTCTCCGCAGAGAGAGAGAGAGAGAGCTCGTCCTCGGCATACGACGGTCGCGGCATCCCCACAGGCGCATGATCAAAATTCGGGTCCTCAACTCACAAGTGTTCATTGAGTGACCGTTCCAAGTTACAACAGCACTGCAAGAAGTGATTTACGACCGTTTCCCACACCTTTGCAGCATCGCCATCGTCCCAATTAAAATTCAGACGCTTGGCAATTGACTCATATTTACAACGGTCACACTGTCCTGTTAGAAGTAAAGTCTTCATCCTGGTTCATCCAAGCCGGGAATAAATAAGCAAACATGGCGACTGCTTTGGGAAGAAGGTTACAGTTTATTGCAGAAAGATGGTTCTTCAGGAAAGTGCAGAGGAGAGAAGGGGCTGAGCACATGGTGTAGTAGGTTTTTATATCCCCTCCAGCCTTTTGTTTGGAATAGTTTCCTGTTCCTGTGGCATGAACCTTGAGGCTGTTTCTGAGTGTTTGTCTAGGCCTTGATATCTGTGATTTAATTCTATTATCATATCCTGCTTCCCAGGTGATGGGGCTGATTCCTAGAGTTTGGGTGGGGTATGCAGATCTTCTCTTTTGTCTTCTTGATAGCTCTGGCTCCAACTTTCTGATGGTTTTACATTTGCATTTGTATGGGCCTAGCTCTTGCTTGGGGCAGAGAGATAGATTTGGGGCCAGGTTTGGTTTTAAAAAGTCCTTTTGAGGAAAAATATATTTTTCTGCCCTTTTTAATATTTCCTTCTGGGGGGGCTAACTTCCATCAGTCCCGAGGTCATGCGATTCCCCCTTTAATGACCTTCTGACCAGCAAAATCAACATAGGAAGCCAGGCCCACCTCACAACCCCTTTCCCAATTTAACAACCGCAGCGACTCGCTAAGAATTGTGACAAGGAGCGTCGTAAAATGGGACAAAACTCCCTTAATGACCATCTTGCTTAGCAACGGAAATTCCGCCCACAATTGCGGTCATTAAATCTTGAGGACTACTGTTTTTATTTAACAGGGGTGGCAGTTTCCTGGGGCCATGTGACCATCATCATCATCATCATCATATTTCTGATGGGAATGGGCAGCTTTTGATCTTTTCTCTTTGCAGTAAAATAAAATGTTTATAAGAAGAATAAAGTTGGAAGGTCATCTAGTCCACCCCCTGCTCAGGAAGGAAACCCTATACCATTTTGGACAAATGGCTGTCCAGTCTCTTCATAATAAAGTTGGAAGGGACCTTGGAGGTCATCTAGTCCAACCCCCTGCTCAGGAAGGAAACCTTATACCATTTCGGACAAATGGCTGTCCAGTCTCTTCTTAAAAACTTCCAGTGTTGGAGCATTCAGAACTTCTGGAGGCAAGGAGTTCCATGGGTTAATTGTTCTCACTGTCAGGAAGTTTCTCCTTAGTTCTAGGTTGCTTCTCTCCTTGATGAGTTTCCATCTGTTGCTTCTTGTCCTGCCTTCAGGCGCTTTGGAGAACAGCTTGACTTCCTCTTCTTTGGGGCAGCCCCTGAGATACTGGAACACTGCTATCCTGTCCCCCCTTGTCCTTCTCTTCGTTAAACTGGACCTACCCAATTCCAGCAACCATTCAGAGGCTCCCCAAATATATCATGAGGTCATTTAGTCCAACCCCTGCCATTGGGGAATAAAATGACCAAGTGATTCACCTAATGGCCACAGTTGATTCGCTTAACAACTGTTGATTCGCTTAACAATAGCCAAAATCATAAAAAGCAACTTTTACTTAACAAGCACCTTGCTTAGCAATGGAAATTATGGGGTTGGGTTTAAATCGATCCTAAATCGAGGGCTATCAACAAGACATACAGAAAAGATATTTGCCAAGGGTCAATTAATGCCAATTATTAATCTCTGACTTTCTGTCTCCTGCATCTCTAGGACAAACCGTTCCCGGGATTCTTCCTCAACTGGCTTCTCAACGGTAAGTTCTCAGTTGTCTCATCTTTCCACCACCAGATCTCCCAAAGGACTACAACTCCCATCATCCCAACAAGCAAAAAGAATAGGAATAGGAATAGGATAGGATAAAGGAGTAGTAGTAGTAGTAGTAGTAGTAGTAGTAGTAGTAGTAGTAGTAGTAATAGTAATGGCTAAGAGCACAAAAATTGAAGAAAGAGACCGAGGGACTAATTCTGGCTGCACAAGACTAAGCCTTAAGGACAAATGCATACAAAGTCAAAATTGAGAAGACAGCAACAGACAGTAAGTGCTGCCTATGCAAAGAAGCTGAAGAAACAGTGGACCACTTGGTAAGCTGTTGCAAGAAGATTGCACAAACTGATTACAAGCAGCGGCATGACAAAGTAGCAACAATGGTGCATTGGAAGATCTGCAAAAAATATCATTTGCCTGTAAGCAAAAACTGGTGGGATCATAAAATAGGGAAAGTCGTAGAAAATGATAAAATTAAACTGCTCTGGGACTTCAGAATTCAAACAGACAAGCACCTGCAACATAACACCCCAGACTTAACAATTGTCGATAAGAAAGACAAAAAAGTCTGGATAGTGGACTTGGCAGCGCCTGGAGACAGCAGAATAAATGAGAAAGAACTGGAGAAGATCACAGAATACAAAGACCTACAAATAGAAATAGAAAGACTGTGGCAAAAGCAAGCAAGGGTAGTACCAATTGTCATAGGTGTCTTGAGTGCAATCCCAAAACAGCTGGAGCACCACTTGAACACCATTGGCATTGACAAATTCGCTATTAGTCAATTGCAAAAGGCGGCCTTACTAGGAACTGCTTCCATCCTGCGACGATATCTGTAATACCATCAAACATCCACATCTGCCTATCCCAGGTCCTGGGTAAGGACTCGATAGGTAGACAAAATGCCAAATCCAGTCTGAACATGTGGCTGACTGTGCGATGATCCATAATAATAATAATAAACCCTCTAACTAAAGAAATAAAAGAATTGAAACAAAGAATAACTGAGCATCTAGAACAGCACAAAAACAACAGAATAAGGCTGCCTGCATTGAAGCTTGTTCCAAAGAAACAGCTAGCACAAGCATTAAAAGATGCAAATACTGCAATATCAAGTATAAGCACCTGGGTAAGGACACAATAGGTAGACAAAATGCCAAATCCAGGCTGACTGTGCGATGATCCATAATAATAATAATAATAAAGTTGGAAGGGACCTTGGAGGTCATTAAGTCCAACCCTATACCATTTCAGACAAATGGCTGTCCAGTCTCTTCTTAAAAACTTCCAGTGTTGGAGCATCCAACACTGGATAGAATAGAATAGAATAGAATAGAATAGAATAGAATAGAATAGAATAGAATAGAATAGAATAGAATAGAATAGAATAAGGAATAGGAATAGAATTACAGAATAGAATTATGGAATGGAATGGAATGGAATAGAATAGAATAGAATAGAACAAGAATAGGAATAGGTATAGGTATAGGAATAGAATAACAGAGTTGGAAGGGACCCTGGAGGTCTTCTAGTCCAACCCCCTGCTTATGGCAGAAGATCCTATCAGGGGTCTTCAAACTTGGCAACTTTAAGACTTGTGGACTTCAACTCCCAGAATTCCTCAGCCAGCCCTTCCAACTCGATGTTATTCTAGGTAAAGTGAAGGAAGTGGGTGCAGATGTCAACTCGAGGATAAGATGTTCCAGAGGGTGGGAGCCATGCCAGAAAAGGGTCCTCTCTGGGACCCCCCCCCCCGACTGGAATTCCTTGAACAGACGGGGTCCTCAGCAGCCCCTCCTGCTGCTGTGGATGGGGTGGGCCAATCCCCCCCGGACCCGTGCCGTGAAGGACTTTCAAGGTGACGACCAACACCTTGAATTGGACCCGGAGGAAAACCGGCAACCAGTGCAGTTTCCACAACCGTGGAGCGATAGAATTGTCCCTGTTCCTGCATTCTGCCTTTGTAGCTTCGGAATGCCCTTCAAGGGCAGCCCCAGGTAGAGCACACTGCAGTAGTCCAGCCGAGAGACGAACAGGGCACGAACAACTAACGGTCTTCCTTCTCTGCAGATATCAATTCAAAGGTCATCCCGAAGATTGCTTGAGGCGGTCCAGCGAGGCACCTGCGGGGTAAACAAAAGACGCAAAAATTGAGTTGTTGCGGTATCTATGCTTCCTTCGTGCTTGAAAGTTGCGCTTCTTCCTGTAGCCCATGTGCCACACGAGGGTCCCGTGCGCTGGATCTCTCTCATCTCTCCCCCCCCACCGTTGCTTTTCTCTGCCACAGGGGTCACCGACCTGGGACGCTGAGCTCCTGAGCATGGTACAAGTGACGCCATTGAGAGGACCCGGGTGGACCTGGCCTGTGTGTGTGGAAGCCTCGTGCTGCGAACATCTGGAACGCGTTCCCGTCTCAGCGGTGACTTGTTCTCTTTCTAAAACTGACCTGGGAGTGATCGTCGAAATGCATATAAATAAGGCAAAATAAATATAGAAATAAAATAAAGAATTAAATGAATGGCTTAAATGAGTGAGGGGCCCAATCGGTTTGCAAAATCCAATTTCGAATGAGAACAGAAAATTTGGCGCAAGGTTTCCATGTGTTACTCGGCCGATCTGCCACATTTGGGGGGGGGGAAGCCTAGTGCATGGAAGGAACTGCCCCAGCTGGTCCTCTCAGGACAGCACTAACTCCGTACGGTTAATCAAAAGAATTAAAATTAATTAAAATTAATTAATTTTACTGAAAGTGGTTGCAGGAAAGTCAGGTGGAATCTTAACGGTCCCCCACGCAAAGCAAAAAGCAATTCTTCCCATTCCAGACAACCAGGCAGCTCATGCATTGCCGCAAGGTTGTTTTGAGGATGCTGAGGTGCTGGGCAGATAACAGGTCAACCTCAGGGAGCAGTGACCTTGGAGTCAGGCTAGAACAGTGGTTCTCAACCTGTGGGTCGGGACCCCATTTGGGGTCGAACGACCATTTCACGGCGGTCGCCAAACAAGGCTGTCCGCCATTTTTTCCCCCCTTTTCTTTGGCCACACCCCTGGTACCCGGTGATGTATAAGTGGTTGGGGGTCACCACAACATGGGGAACTGTATTATGGGGTCGCGGCATTAGAAAGGTTGAGAACCACTGGGCTAGAACCATCCATCTCATCTCCAAAGACGATCCACCCCTCGAATTCCCACATCTAACAAAATGAAATTCAAGGGTGAAAAAAGGAAGGTTCTACATTTAGGCAAGAAAAACCAAACGTACAGGGATAGTATAGGTCAGTGGTGGCAAACCTTTTAGAGACCGAGTGCCCAAACCGCAACCCAAAACCCACTTATTTATCGCAAAGTGCAAGGGCCGCATCAGCATTGTGGTGCCCTCGGGGAGGGGGCAGGGAGGTGCCTCTGGCACACAAAAAACGGGGGCGCAAAAATGGGCCACTGTGCTGCAAGGCGCAAAAATGCCCATGCCGTGGGGTGCAGATACAAGGCGCTGCACCATGCAAGAACGGGGCAGGGCTAGTATCACACAGGCACTAGCCCCACCCCATTTGCAGCATGTGTGTGCTTGCGGCCCCGTGCACGCATGCATGCATGTAAAATGCTTCCCCCTCCCTTTTCTTCCAGTCCACCAATCAACAATGGTTGGTGATCTCTGCTCTACCACCTCTACTCCAGCTTGTTAGTCGGCCGCTTCGCCTCCTTTGTGCTGGGTGGAGCTCCTGTTCCAGGCAGCAGTGGTGGCCTGATGGACCTGCTGCTGGCGGTGGTGGTGTGTGTGCCAACAGAGAGGGCTCTGAGTGCCACCTCTGGCATAATAATAATAATGATTAAAGTTGGAAGGGACCTTGGAGGTCATCTAGTCCAACCCCCTGCTCAGGCAGGAAACCCTATATTATTTTGGACAAATGGCTGTCCAGCTTCTTCTTAAAAACTTCAGTGTTGGAGCATTCACTGCTTCTGGAGGCAGGTTATTCCACTGGTTAATTGTTCTAACTGTTAGGAAGTTTCTCCTTAGTTCCAGGTTGCTTCTCTCCTTGACGAGTTTTCCTCCATTGCTTCTTGTCCTGCCTTCAGGCGCTTTGGGAAATAGCTTGACTCCCTCTTCTTTGGGGCAGCCCCTGAGATACTGGAAGACTGCTATCCTGTCCCCCCTTGTCCTTCTCTTCATTAAACTAGACATACCCAATTCCAGCAACCGTTCCTTATCTGTTTTAGCCTCCAGTCCCCTCATCATCTTTGTTGCTCTTCTCTGCACTCTTTCCAGAGTCTCAACATCTTTTTTACATCGTGGTGACCAAAACTGGATGCCATATTCCAAGTGTGGCCTTACCAAGGCCTTGTAAAGTGGTATTAATACTTCACGTGATCTTGATTCTATCCCTGTTAATGCAGCCCAGCACTGTGTTGGCTTTTTTGGCACCTGCAGCACACGGCTGGCTCCTATTTAAGGGATTGTCCACTAGGACTCCGAGAAGCGAAGAGGATTAGCCAAAGGAGAGGATTCCATCCACAAGCCCCCATCCCTCCCCAGGAGGAAAAACATGTCTCATTTTCAGAAAGGGCTGGCAATTCTCCAGCAGGAGGGAGACATGCCACGGAGAAAAATCAGGGGACAAGGGGCCAGCCTTCTAGCACTGGTGATGTTACCTAGTTTGGTAGTGAAATGTCTGCAAGGAAGCAGTCAAACTTAGAGAGCACCAAGGACCCCACACAGTCCTCCTCTTCCTCTCCCTACTCAACTCTGCAACCCCTCTCTTTTAGCACTGATAATGTTCCCTAGTTGGGTCATGAAACGTCTGCAAGAAAAGTACCCAGTCCAGAGAGCACCAAGGACCCCACAGTCCTCCTCCTCCATCTCCCTTCTAGCACTGATGTTACCTAGTTGGGTTATGAAATGTCTGCAAGAAAACCACTCAGTCAGAGAGCACCAAGGACCCCACAGTTGCCTCCTTTCCTCCTCCTCTCCACACACCCCACTTCCTTCTAGCACTGATGATGTTCCCTAGTTGGGTCATGAAATGTCTGCAAGGAAAGCACCAAGCTCAGAGAGCACCAAAGAATCCACATTCGTAATTGTCTTCCTCCTCCTCTCCGCAAACCCCCCTCCCTTTTAGCACTGATGACGTTCTCTAGTTGGGTCACAAAATGCGTGCAAGAAACAACCAAAGTCAGAGAGCACCAAGGACCCCACTGTCCTCTTCCTCGTCCTCCACAAACCTTACTACCGCTGGCGATGTCCCCTCGTTCGGCAATGAAAGATCTGTAGGGAAACGATCAGAAATGCTCAGAAAGCATCATGGAGCTCACAGTCTGGAGGGGGGTGGGGGGAAGGCTGCTCCCTCTAAAATCTCACTGGGCCAGTAAAATAAACCAATTCAGAATGTTAAGCTAAAGATCTGGGTGCTTTCCTTCTTGCTGCCCTCCCCAAAAAACCCCTACAGTTAGTCCTTGACTTACGACTGGCAGCCTAGTGACGGTTCAAGGCGACAACGGAACACACACACCCCTGGAGGAACTCACGATCCGATTTCGAAGTTGTGATAACTGCATCTCCACATGATCACACCCTCACCTCCAATGGTGCTTTGCAGCACACCCAGGTCACCCTTTTTGATGATCTCTCTCTCTCTATCTATCTATATCTATCTATATCTATCTCTATATCTCTATCTATATATCTATATCTATCTCTCTATATCTATATATATCTTTATCTATCTCTATCTCTCTCTATATATCTCTCGCTCTATCTCTATATATATCTCTCTCTCTCTTTCTCTATATATCTATATCTATCTCTATCTCTCTATATATATCTATCTCTATCTCTCTCTATATCTATCTATCTCTATCTCTCTCTCTCTCTCTATCTATATCTATCTATCTCTATATCTATGTCTATATCTATCTATATTTATCTCTCTCTCTCTCTCTCTCTCTCTCTCTCTCTCTCTCTATCTATCTATCTATCTATCTATCTATCTATCTATCTATCTATATTTTGCTGGGTTTCTTTCTCATTTCCAATTTTAAAAAGCGCCCACATTGGGCGAAACTTATTTCTTAAAAGATGGCCGTGTTTCCTTAATGACTGACACACACAGACAAAAAAAAGTCCGATCTGGTTATATGATGTCTTAACTTACAACCAAAATGATTTATGAATTATGTAACGATTCCAGGCTCCGTTATGGTCGTATGTCCGAGGACTACCAGTGTTGATTCTTCCGGCCCCCAGCAGACAGGAGGTGTTGCGTTAAATCAGGGGTCCCCAAGGTTGGCCCCTTTAAGGCTGGTGGACTTCAACTCCCAGAATTCCTCAGCCAGCAAAGCTGTGTTAAATCAGGGGTCCCCAAGGTTGGCCCCTTTAAGGCTGGTGGACTTCAACTCCCAGAATTCCTCAGCCAGCAAAGCTGTGTTAAATCAGGGGTCCCCAAGGTTGGCCCCTTTAAGGCTGGTGGACTTCAACTCCCAGAATTCCTCAGCCAGCAAAGCTGTGTTAAATCAGGGGTCCCCAAGGTTGGCCCCTTTAAGGCTGGTGGACTTCAACTCCCAGAATTCCTCAGCCAGCAAAGCTGGCTGAGGAATTCTGGGAGTTGAAGTCCACCAGCCTTAAAGGGGCCAACCTTGGGGACCCCTGGGTTAAATGGCACCAAATCAAACACGGAAATCCTTAAAACCTACTCTTTGCAAAGATTAATTATATTTATTCCGGGGCTTCCCACTGCAACCACAAACCCCATCGTCTCTAAGGAGCCGAAAGGCGGGCTGCCCCACCTGGCTGGAGGGAACCAGCTCCAAGATGAGAGCCCCCGCCCCCACGTCCTAAAGGTTCTTCACACAATACACAACCTCACAAATCCTGCAAGGGGAGAGCGGAGGGCTGCTGGCGAGCCTTCTCGGGCCCAGCGGCTGAGTCCGTTGGCCCTCAAGCCAACGGACGCACGTCTCAGACGAAGCGGGAAGCTCCCCTTCGTGCACCATCCTTGCCGGCAGGTTGGAAGAAAAGAGACAATTGCAGGAAGACGCTGCACTTGTGAAGGCATCCTCGGATGGACGCAGCACGGCCTCCTGCTTCTCCAGGCTGTTTGTCCAGCCAGGTAGCTCGTCTTCCGCCTTCCGTCGGGCCGCGGCTGCAGAAAGTGCCATCTCGGTTGGCGTTGGTTGGGGGAACGGGCTCCGGCTGAGCGACGCCATGAGCCGGGTGCAGCAGCTGGGATCCTAGGTGCTCGCCGGTCGCCGTTCAGTCCTGGGCTGCTCCTCGGGGTCTTGGGGCTGCGGAGAATCCTCCCCCGGCACCCGGGGCTGCCTCTGCCGAGGCCGGGGATGAGGAGCTGCCTCGGAGCGTGGTTCGGCAGAGGGGGGTGCCCTTCAGGGTCAGGGAGGAGGCCGAGGAGATCTGGGACGGGGGAGAAGGACGGTGGAAGCGGTCAATCACCAGGAGACGGGGAGTTCTAGTCCTGTCTTAGGCATAAAAGACAGCTGGGTGACCTTGGGCCAATCACCAGGAGACGGGGAGTTCTAGTCCCGCCTTAGGCATGAAAGCCAATTGGGTGACTTTGGGCCAATCATCAGGAGATGGTGAGTTCTAGTCCTACCTTAGGCATGAAAGACAGCAGGTGACTTTGGGCCAATCAACAGGAGACGGGGAGTTCTAGTCCCGCCTTAGGCAGGAAAGACAGCTGGGTGACTTTGGGCCAATCACCAGGAGACGGGGAGTTCTAGTCCCGCCTTAGGCATGAAAGCCAATTGGGTGACTTTGGGCCAATCACTAGGAGACGGTGAGTTCTAGTCCCACCTTAGGCATGAAAGACAGCGGGTGACTTTGGGCCAATCACCAGGAGACGGTGAGTTCTAGTCCCGCCTTAGCCGTGAAAGTCGAACTGGGTGACTTTGGGCCAGTCACCAGGAGACGGTGAGTTCTAGTACCGTCTTAGGCATGAAAGCCACTGGGTGACTTTGGGCCAGTCACCGGCAGATGTTGAGTACTAGTTTTGTCTTAGGCACAAAAGCCAGCTGGGTGAGTTTGGGCCAATCACCAGGAGATGGTGAGTTCTAGTCCTGCCTTAGACATGAAAGGTCCATAAGAGGACTTTTCAGGATTCGATTCAGGATGTGGAAATTGCACCTTTACTCTACAACAGGGGTCCCCAACCTGTGGGCCGCAGCCTGCTACCGGTCCGTGGTCTATTGGGTCCCAGGCCACAGGAATAGCTAGCGAATGCGCACATGTGTGCACGCACCCTCCCTTCTCGCACTAGTGTCACCACACTGGTGCTAGTGGCCGTTTGCACATGTGTGGAGGCACTAGCACAGGGGCGGGCACCCTTGGCTCTTTTATGACTCATGGACTTCAACTCCCAGAATTCCTGAGCCAGCATGGGGGAACTATGGCCCCCTCATGACTCGTGGACTTCAACTCCCAGAATTCCTGAGCCAGCATGGGGGAACTGTGGCCCCCTCATGACTCGTGGACTTCAACTCCCAGAATTCCTGAGCCAGCTTGGCTCAGCTTGGAAACCTCTCCTTTCCCCTCAGCATGGCTGGCTCAGGAATTCTGGGAGTTGAAGTCCATGAGTCATAAAAGAGCCGAGGTTGTGTAGCCCTGCACTAGCGCCACCACCAATGTCACGCAGGCACTAGCAGTGGGTGCTAGTGGCCTGTTTGTGCATGCGTGCGGGCACCAGTGCCATTATGAATGTGTGCAGCCCGCCCTGCGCAGGCCCGTTTTGCGTACATACGCATGCTGCACACATGCGCGTCCTTTCCCCTGCTCCTCCCTTTCTCTCTGGGCCACCAACCCGAAAAGTTGGGGGGTTCTGCTCTACACGCAAGAAAAGTCCAGAAGGCAGATAAAACTTCCAAAAATCCTTGAAGGGCCGTTTGGGAGAAGCGTCCACCACGGGGCTTACCTCCACCAGGACGTAATCTCCCGGCTGCGCTCGGACGGCCGATGCCGCCGCAGTCCCGTCGCTCATCTCCACGTCCGGGAAGATGACTTTGGCTCCGCCGTCGTTCCTGCCCCACAGCTCCAGAGGGGAGCGCTTGCTGGGCTAGAAGGGCCAAGGGGGTGGGTGGGGGGAAGGGAGGTCAGGAGGCTGGGTGGCCACCGCCAGCCAGCTGCTCTGGGGCACTCAGCGCATACCGTCCCATCGCTCCCGGGGCGCCACTTGGGACGGGTGGAAGGCAACGGACAAGTTGGAGCTGGGCACGGTTTTCGGAAGAATAAATCCGAAACTGGGCAATGCCAAATCTCCCCGGCAAAGTCCAAGTCAGATTGTGCAACTGGAAGGCTTGTGTGGCTGAGTCCTACCTGGAGATCTGTCTGTTTGGCCGTCAACTTCACTCTCTATCCCTCTATCATTCTATCAGTCTATCACTATCACTCTATTTATTGACTATCTATCTATCACACTATCACTACCATCTAGCTAGCTGGCTATATCACTCTATCATCTATCACATTATCACTCTATATGTATCATCTATTTATCACTATCACTCCATCAACTCTCACACTGTCATTCTATCAGGCTATCTATCTCTATATCTATCATCTATCTATCTGTAAAATCTATATCACATTATCTATCAATTATCATCCATCACACTATCACTGTATCACGTTATCTATCACGCTATATCTATCATCTATTTGTCACTATCATTCTATCAACTATCATCTATCAAACTATCATGCTATATATCACTCATCTATCTATCTATCTATCTATCTATCTATCTATCTATCTATCTATCTATCTATCTATCTATCTATCTATCTATCTATCTATCTATCTACCCATCGATCCATATCTATCATCCATCCATATCCGTCCCCATCTCTCTATCTATCCATCCATCCATATCTATCATCCATCCATCCATCCATATCTGTCCCCATCTCTCTGTCTCTCTCTCTCTCTAGCCATCTATCCATCCATATCTATCATCCATCCATCTCCGTCCCCATCTCCCTCTCTCTCTCTCTCCATCTATCCATCCATATTTATCATCCATCCATATCTATCTATCTATCTATCTATCTATCTATCTATCTATCTATCTATCTATCTATCTATCTATCTATCTATCTATCTATCTATCTATCTATCTATCTATCTATAGAAAACATTAGTCAAGCATTTATCAGGATGATATAAGATTTCCTGCCTTGGGCATCAGATTAGACTAGAGGACCTCAAAGTGTCCTCGAACCCTATCCTTATTCTTATCCTTATCCTATTGTTTTATTATATCTTATTGTTATCCATCTATCTATATCTTTCCTTCTTTCCTTCCTTCCCTCCCTCCCTTCCTCCCTCCCTTTCCACTCATCCATCCATCTCCATCACCTCTCTCTCTCTCTCCTCCCCCCTCCCTCCCTCCCTCCCGTTTCCCTGCCGTCCACTCGTGTCCCTCTCCCCAGGGACTCCGAGTGTTGCCCTCTCGCCTGCCTGACACCCCAGGATCCAGCCTGCCTGGACCGACCAGAGCCTGCTCACCCCTTCCACCAGGACCACCTGGGTCTGACCCACGGCAGCCGCGTGGAGGCGGGAAGCCCCCTCCCGGAAGGCCACGTTGAGCTCCTCCAGCCGACGCTTCTTCACTTCGGGGGGGACGTCGTCCAGCAGGCGGTGAAAGGCCCGGGTTTTCTGGGGGGCAGAGCGACAGAGGGAGGGCAGTCAGGACTCGTGGAAGCCAGATGCAGGGCCAGGCCACGAGCGTCCAGCCAGGGGCTGACCTAGCAGCTGACCATACCAATAACGACCAGCCCAAGACGGCCCCTGCACTGGACAGCCCTGTAGGGTAGGCCAGATTAAGAATTAAGATCCATGCCCTGAACTCAGCCCAAAATTTCTCTGGCTCTGAGACATTTCTTGTGAATTTTGACCTGCTTTACGACCGGCTCTTAAGTGAAACACAGATGTTGAGTGCGTTACATGATTGTTAAGTGAACCTGCCTTCCCCGTTGAGTTTGTCTGTCAGAGGGTCCCAAAAGAGGATCACACCATCCTGGGACGCTGCAACCGTCATAAATACGAGTCGGCTGCCGAGCGTCTGAATTTTGATCATGTGACCACAGGGATGCAGCAACAGGCGTGTGAAAAACGGTCACGGGTCACTTTTCGGCACTGTTATAACTCTGAACAGTCACTGTTGTATGTTGAGGACAGCCTGTGCTTTACTGGAATAATTCAGGAACAGAATCCCGTAAACCCAAATGAACGTCCGCTCCCTGACTTGATCTTCATGTCAACTTGGGTGGGGATTGGCTGACGTGTTTTCCCGTGTTCCATTCTCGGCCTGGGCTGATGGCCCCCCTACTGGATCTCCCACCTGCCCCTCAAGATCCCTCCCGTTACAACCTTGGATTTTTGTGGTCTGAAGATTCTTTGGGCCAATCACCAGGAGATGGTGAGTTCTAGTCCCACCTTAGCCACAAAAGCCACTGGGTGACTTTGGGCCAATCAACAGGACTCAGGGAGTTCTAGTCCTGTCTTAGGCAGTAAAGCTGGTTGACTTTGGGCCAATCACCAGGAGACGGTGAGTTCTAGTCCCGCCTTAGGCATGAAAGCCACTGGGTGACTTTGGGCCAATCACCAGGAGACCGAGAGTTCTAGTCCCGCCTTAGGCAGTAAAACTAGCTGACTTTGGGCCAATCACCAGGAGACGGAGAGTTCTAGTCCCACCTTAGCCATGAAAGCCATTGGGTGACTTTGGGCCAATCAACAGAAGTCGATGAGTTCTAGTCCCATCTTAGGCAGTAAAGCTAGCTGACTTTGGGCCAATCACCAGGAGATGGTGAGTTCTAGTCCCGCCTTATGCATGAAAGCCACTGAGAGATTTGGGCCAATCACCAGGAGACGGTGAGTTCTAGTCCCACCTTAGGCATGAAAGCCAGCTGGGTGACTTTGGGCCAATCACCAGGAGATGGTGAGTTCTAGTCCCGCCTTAGGCATGAAAGCCAGCTGGGTGACTTTGGGCCAATCACCAGGAGATGGTGAGTTCTAGTCCCGCCTTACGCATGAAAGCCAGCTGAGTGACTTTGGGCCAATCACCAGGAGGCGGTGAGTTCTAGTCCCACCTTAAGCACGAAAAGCCATCTGGGTGACTTTGGGCCAATCACAGGAGACGGTGAGTTCTAGTCTCGTTGCAGGCATGGAAGCCATCTGGGTGACTTTGGGCCAAAAGATTGGGAGTTGTAGTCCCACCTCAGGCATGAAAGCCAGCTGGGCCTATCCCTCTCTCTCAGCCCAACCCACCTCACAGGGTCGTTGTTCTGGGGAAAACAGGAGGAAGGAGTGTGGGATATATTCCCCGCTTTGAAATATTTGTCAAAAATCATAAAGGCTGGATGCAAATAAAGAACAATTCAGCCAACAGCCGCAGCGTGGGGCACATCTGCCACAGATGTGAATCAGCCACCCCCCCCAAACCCCCCCAGGTGCCACCCAGTCACGCCCAGGCCTCACCTGCCGCTGGCTGTAGGCAAAGATATAGGCGAAGTTGTAGCCGACCTCATGAAGGAGCGACAGCGTCTGCAAGTGATCGGCCTCCGTCTCCCCACAAAAGCCGGTGATGAAGTCACTGGTAAGTGTTGCGCCTGCCACAGGAAGGTCATTTACAGAGAGTCCTCGTTTAGCGACTGTTCAAAGTTACGACAAGTCTCCCAAAGGTACCTATGACCCAATTTCCAAGATCACTCAGCCGCATCTCCTCCCCTCCCCAAACAATCACATATTTTGGGAACGTCCCAACCGACTCATATTAATGGCTATTTACAGCATCCCAAGGTCAGCTGGTTGTGCTTTTCAATAATTTTGGGGTTTTTTTTGCCAGTTTCCACCATTTCTGGAAAAGAAACCCCACATTGGATAATACGGATTTTTTTTAACGTCCACGCTGTTCACTTAATAACTCGTTTACTATAGTTTTCGCTTGACAGCTGCAGTGTTCACTTAAACGACCGCTGCCAATGAATCAATACACTGGGCAAAACTGGCTGGGGGATTCTGGGAGTTGAAGTCCACCCATCTTGAAAGTTGCCACTTTGAAAAAAGGATGATCTAAATCAATAAATCATATGTAGCCATCCCCTTTAAGCCAGATTCCTGGAAAACTGAAAAGAAATCTCTAAACAATGGTATAGATCAGGGGTAGGCCACCTTGGCTCCTTCATGACTCGTGGACTTCAACTCCCAGAATTCCTGAGCCAGCATGGGGGAACTATGGCCCCCTCATGACTCGTGGACTTCAACTCCCAGAATTCCTCAGCCAGCATGGGGGAACTATGGCCCCTCATGATTGGTGGACTTCAATTCCCAGAATTCCTGAGCCAGCGTGGGGGAACTATGGCCCGCTCATGACTCGTGGACTTCAACTCCCAGAATTCCTGAGCCAGCATGGGGGAACTATGGCCCCCTCATGACTCGTGGACTTCAACTCCCAGAATTCCTCAGCCAGCATGGGGGAAACTATGGCCCCCTCATGACTCGTGGACTTCAACTCCCAGAATTCCTGAGCCAGCACAGCTCAGCTTGGAAACCTCTCCCTTTCCCCTCAGCATGGCTGGCTCAGGAATTCTGGGAGTTGAAGTCCACCAGTCATAAAAGGGCCAAGATTGCCTACCCCTGTCCTAGTTCACTCACCATCTCCAATGTGGAATACCCCCATCTTCACGGCTCCTAATTTTAAAATAAGGCCAGGGATAGAGGCCACCCCATGACATTCAACATGAGAGCAGACGGGTGACATGTAATCATGCAATTAAGGCAATGATGTCACAGAATTGCCACGTGGCTTCCCTCTCCCCATCGCCTGTATGTTATCTTCGAAGTCCATAAATAGGTCATTTGAGTCTGCCGGTCAACGTAGAGCGTAACTGAGGGACCCACCTGGTAAATAATCGCGGAGTTGGTGTACAAGCTCAAGGTATGATTCCCGCGTGTACCTGGAAGGATAAGAAGGTGGACGTCAGGCCCCAAACCAGGAAGGGACACCTGAGGATGCTTCCAAGCTGACTTCTATACCTGTAGGCAAAATCTTGCCAGACTCAACACTCTGCAGCCTCAAATCCTCTCCAGACACACAGGTTTGTGTGCTGAAATGGGATACGTGTTCTGCTTTGTGTTGCAAACCAGAATCTAAGCCAGGGGTGTCAACGTCACGTGATGTGTGGTGACGCATCGTGACTTTTTCCCCATTGCCGGAGCTGGGGTGGCCCTGTGGGCCAGCAATTTGACACCCCTGATCTAAGCGAACTTCCCCAATGTTTTAGCCCAGGGGCGGGAAACCTTGGCTCTTTTATGACTCATGGACTTCAACTCCCAGAATTCCTGAGCCAGCATGGGGGAACTATGGCTCTTCATGACTCGTAGACTTCAACTCCCAGAATTCCTGAGCCAGCACGGGGGAACTATGACCCCTGAATGACTTGTGGACTTCAACTCCCAGAATTCCTCAGCCAGCATGGGGGAACTATGGCCCCCTCATGACTGGTGGACTTCAACTCCCAGAATTCCTGAGCCAGCATGGGGGAACTGTGGCCCCCTCATGACTGTTGGACTTCAACTCCCAGAATTCCTGAGCCAGCATGGGGGAACTGTGGCCCCCTCATGACTGGTGGACTTCAACTCCCACAATTCCTCAGCCACCTTGGGGGAACTATGGCCCCCTCATGACTCGTGGACTTCAACTCCCAGAATTCCTGAGCCAGCATGGCTCAGCTTGGAAACCTCTCCCTTTCCCCTCAGCGTGGCTGGCTCAGGAATTCTGGGAGTTGAAGTCCACCAGTCATGAAAGAGCCAAGGTTGCCTACTCCTGGTTTAGCCGAATGGGCTGCTGAAGGGGGAGGCCACCTGGCTAGACCTTTTTCAAGGTGCGTAACAATCGCTGTAGACACTCACAGACACACAAGCACACATCTTACCCCCTCTTCATGGCCTCCAGGATATGGGAGCTGCCGCTTTGGGCGGGAAGGTGCACCTGTTTGCAGATATTGTGCCTTTCCCGCATGACCTCGAAGACCTGCGAAATGCAAAGAGGGTGTTACTGACAAGCTGCTGCTGGCTTTAGGACGGGAAGAGCTCCGGGGGGGGGGGGAGACCCACCTCATCCGGGAAGTCTTTGGGATGTGGAGAAGTGAAGCGGACCCTCATCTCTGGGTCCACGGCAGCCACTCGGTCCAGCAGCTCTGCAAAACGCAACCCGCCCTTTTTGGCTTTGTAGACGGTCCGGAATCCTGCTCTGAGCTCAGGTGACGCCAGGGAGAGGAACTGGACCTCGGAGGTGTCCCGGTAACTGTTGACATTTTGGCCCAAAAGGGTCACTTCCTTCACACCCTAGGAAGGAGGAAGAGGAGGAGGGGGAGGAGAGATGGGGGAGGAGGAGGAGGAGGAGAGTAGCAGAGGAGGAAGAGGAGGGGAGGAGAGGAAAGCAGGAGGAGGAGAGGAAAAGAGGAGGAGGAGGAGGAGAGGAAAGCAGAAAGAGGAGAAAGGAAAGGAGGATAAGGAGGGGAGAGGAGGAGGAAGAGAGGAGAGCAGGAAGAGGAGGAAAGGAGAGGGAGGGGAGGGGAGAGGACGAGGATGAGGAGAGGAGGAGGGGGAGAGGAAAGGAGAAGGAGGGGAGAGGAGGATGAGAAGAGGAGAGGAGAAGGAGGTGGAGAGATGAGGAGGGGAGAGGAGAAGAGGAGGTGGAGAGGAGAAGAGAGGAGGGGAGGTGGAGAGGAGATGAGGAGGGCAGAGGAGGGCAGAAGGAGGTGTATGTTAAAAATCAATAAAACGTATTTTATTAAAGGAAACTCTTAAAAGTTCCAAGGTTGGACAGCCCTGGTCTAGGCTCTCCTGCTCGAGCATGGGGTTGGACTAGAAGACCTCCGAGGTCCCTTCCAACGCTTCTGTGATTCTATTCGGGATTCCCCCCTTCCCCAGAGGGGCTGGGAAGAGCACAGGATCTATCTCCGCCTCGAGCAGAGTTCTTGGCTGACTCCGCAGGCTCGGTCAAAGGCTCCAAGTCAAAGGCCACCTACCTGGTCCGACAGCATCTGCACTTCCTGGAGAATGGACGCCAAGGGCCGGCTGCGCTCGCGCCCCCGCGTGAAGGGGACGATGCAGTAGCTGCACATGTTGTCACAGCCGCGCATGATGGACCTGGGAGGGGGAAAGCCATTCCCAGAGAATGTTAGGGAGACAACTGGTGGGAGACTGGGAGTCAGGTTGGGATCTGGCTTCCCTTCCCAAGACAAGACTTGTCACCTTCTGGCCATCCTCTTCACTCATGAACAACAGATGGACATCCTGAAATTCCATCTTAACGCCCTGCGCTTGTCAAGATCGGGGCCTGCTCACACAATGCTGAGCACATGGGATATTTTGGAAGGGGGTAAGAAGATGCAGAACTGTCCCAAAGGTGCTCCCCCCCCCGGAAAGGACATCTGGACTTTCTTTTTTTTTTGAAGACGTTTCCCTTCTCATCCAAAAAGCTTCTTCAGTTCTAGCTGAATGGTGGATAGGAGGACTTATACTCCTTGTAGACAGCTGGGCGTTAGCATTCTCTCTCTAAGAGTCATTTGAGGCCACTTGGGAGGTTTATCTGGGGCCCCTTGAGCAGTGCAATAGTCCACACCCATGGGGGCAATAGTCCATACCCATTTGCACCGTTCAGGGGACCCCGAGGGCACAGACGAACCCCCAAGGGGCCTCAATGACTCTCAGCAAGAGTACTAATGACCAGAAGACTGCTAAGGAATATAAATCTTTCCATCCCACACCTTTCAAGTCAGAACTGAAGAAGCTTCTTGGGTGAGAAGCGAAACGGCTTCAAGGGAAAAAAATCAAGGAAGTCCAGTTGTCTTTTGGGGGGCGGGGGGAATCACCTTTGTGACAATCGTGATCTGGATGACTGAGTGTCTCCAGAGACAAGATGCCGAACTGCAGAATTTTTTTAAAAAGGAGATCAGCACCAGAAATCATCAGGAGCACAGATGGAGCTATTGAGGCATTTTTTATTCCAGTAATACTTCCTTCTCATTTCTCTTTTGTTCTTTCTCTCCCTCCCCCTCTCTCATCTCCTTCTATCTACATCAATCTATCTAGAGATCAATCATTATCTAGCTGGCCAACTATTTGGTTATCATCTAGCTATCATCTCAATTCTATTCTAATTCTATTCTATTTCTAATTCTATTCCATTCTGTTCTATTATTCCATTCCATTCCATATTTTCTATTCCATTCTATTGTTATTCTATTCTATTCTATTCCATTCCATTGTTATTCTATTCTAATTCCATTCCATTCCATATTTTCTATTCCATTCTATTGTTATTCTATTCTATTCTATTCCATTCCATTGTTATTCTATTCTAATTCCATTCCATTCCATATTTTCTATTCTATTCTATTGTTATTCTATTCTATTCCATTCCATTGTTATTCTATTCTAATTCCATTCCATTCCATATTTTCTATTCTATTCTATTGTTATTCTATTCTATTCCATTCCATTGTTATTCTATTCTAATTCCATTCCATTCCATATTTTCTATTCTATTCTATTGTTATTCTATTCTATTCCATTCCATTGTTATTCTATTCTATTCTATTCTATCATTCCATTCCATATTTTCTATTCTATTCTATTCTATTCTATTCTATTCTATTCTATTCTATTCTATTCCATTGTTATTCTATTCTATTCCATTCTATTATTCTCTTCTATTCTCTTCTATTTCATTGTTATTCTATTCTATTCTAAATCTTATTCTATTCTGTTCTATTATTCCATTCCATTCCATATTTTCTATTCTATTCTATTCTATTCCATTGTTGTTCTATTCTATTCTAAATCTTATTCTATTCTGTTCTGTTCTATTCTATTCTATTTCTATTCTGCTCTAATTCTATTCTATTCTGCTCTAATTCCATTCCATTCCATTCCATTCTATTCTATTCTATTCTATTCTATTCTATTCTATTCTAATTCTATTCTATTTCTATTCTATTCTATTCCCTAATCCATCAGTGTCTATCATAGCTAGCTATCTAGTTATAACCTATCTAGTTAGCCCCTCTCTAGCTGTCTGTCTTTATGTCGATCTGCCTCTCCAAGGAAGATGCGCAGTTTAGAAATATGAATTACGAATCAATCTTCACTGCCCGGAGCCCCTTCCCAACGCTGATGGGTGGTTAAGAAACACAAACTCTCTCTCTATAAATGAATCAATCCATCTTGGGCGTTTTCCACCTTCCAGGCTCCCAGGTTGGATCAAAGGAGCAAACAAACCGGGGTTTCCCCTTACACGAAGGCCGTGGTTGCGCCAGGGCCGAGGTGGACGGGCAAAATGTCTGCGTAGGTCTCGTCCAAAGAGAGCAGAACGTTGGCCGCCTGCTGGCCGGATTCAGCCACCGCCAAGAGCCGGGGCAGGTCCCGGTAAGCGTCCGGCCCGGCCACGATATCGACCAGCTTCTCCTCGTCCAAAATTTTCTCCTTCAGCCTCTCGGCCATGCAGCCTGCGAGAAGAGGCAGAAGCGTGAGGCGAAGAGGAGGAAATAAACGCACAGACTCTTGATCTGGAGAGTCCACCTTGCTTCGAACCAGATTGACAGATTCAAAATCAAGAGCTGCAGAAGAGACAGGAATCCTTTTGGTCTAGCAAGGGAGAGGGGAATGGCTTTTTAATGCTCCCACAGATGAGAAATAACTCACAGCTAGATTTCCTATTTATGAGGGGAGTGGGGGGGGCATTCAAAACATTGCGGCGCTTTTTCCCACAAGTATTGACTTATTTTATTTTTTATTATTATCAGCTAGACTTCTATCCCTCCGTTTCTTACGCCTTTGCATGTGTGCGCGCTTACCTAGGAAACGAAGCTGGATTATTCAGATTTCTATCCCAAGTTTATTATAAAAGACTCAAGGGGGGCGAACGTACCTAATCCACCTTTCCCTTCGTATTTTGCCCACAACAACCCAGTGAGGTGGGCTGGGCTGAGGGAGTGACTGGCAGGACTAGAACTCCCAGTCTCCTGGTGATGGGCCCACGTCACCCAATCGGCTTTGATGCCTAAGGCAGAACTAGAACTCCCAGTCTCCTGGTGATGGGCCCACGTCACCCAATTGACTTTCATGCCTAAGGCAGGACTAGAACTCCCAGTCTCCTGATGATGGGCTCAAGTCACCCAATCGGCTTTCGTGCCTAAGGTGAGACTAGAACTCCCAGTCTCCTGATGATGAGCACCAATCACCCAATTGGTTTTCGTGTCTAAGGTGGGACTAGAACTCCCAGCCTGATGATGGACCCACATCACCCAATTGGCTTTCGTCCCTAAGGCAGAACTAGAACTCCCAGTCTCCTGATGATGGGCCCAAGTCACCCAATTGGCTTTCGTCCTTAAGGTGGAACTAAAACTCCCAGTCTCCTGATGATGGGCCCAAGTCAACCAATCAGCTTTCGTCCTTAAGGTGGAACTAAAACTCCCAGTCTCCTGGTGATGGGCCCACATCTACCCAATCGGCTTTCGTGCCTAAAGTGGGACTAGAACTCCCAGTCTCCTGATGATGAGCCCAAGTCACCCACTTGGCTTTGATGTCTAAGGTGGGACTAGAACTCACAATCTCCTGGTGATTGGCTCCAAGTCGCCCAATCAGCTTTCAGGCCTAAAGTAGGACTAGAACTAATTGTCTCTTGGTGATTGGCCCAAAGTCATCCATTTGGTGTTCAGGTCTAAGGTGGGACTAGAACTCCCAGTCTCCTGGTGATGGACCCACGTCACCCAATCAGCTTTGGTCCCTAAGGTGGAACTAAAACTCCCAGTCTCCTGGTGATGGGCCCACATCTACCCAATCGGCTTTCGTGCCTAAAGTGGGACTAGAACTCCCAGTCTCCTGATGATGAGCCCAAGTCACCCACTTGGCTTTTGTGCCTAAGGCGGGACTAGAACTCACCATCTCCTGGTGATTGGCCCAAAATCACCCAGCCAGCTTTCGTGCCTAAGGCAGGACTAGAACTCACCGTCTCCTGGTTCCTAGCCTGGTGCTTCCACCACTAAACTGGGATATTGGAGTGACTAAACTCTGGGAAGCTCCAGCTTTTGAAAAACCTGGCCTAGCCATTCATCCCAGCCCCAAGTTCTTCAGATACTGCCAGTCCAGCCGCAGGTGGTCTCCCTTTCTGCAAGACCCTTTGCTCTGAGTGCTTACATTACCTAAGATCCCAATCCGCAGGGACCCCCGGGAGCGTTGCCGTTTGGTCTTGAGGGTTTTGAACACAGCCAGGCGATTCCAGACCGTCTGCTCAGCTTTCTCCCTGTGAAACAATCAACCGTGGATGAACCTTTTGACCTAGAAACTCTGCTCAACTTGGAGAGGGGTCCTGAGTCCTTCCCTGCCCCTTCCGGGAATCCAGAACAGAATAACAAGAGTTGGAAGGGACCTTGGAGGTCTTCTAGTCCAACCCCATGCTCAGGCAGGAGACTATATGCCAGGTGTGTCCAACCTTGGAATTTTAAGGCTTGTGGACTTCAGCTCCCAGAATTCACCACGATGTAAGAAAGATGTCGAGACTCTAGAAAGAGTGCAGAGAAGAGCAACAAAGATGATCAGGGGACTGGAGGCTAAAACATATAAGGAATGGTTGCTGGAATTGGGTATGTCCAGTTTAATGAAGAGAAGGACGAGGGGGGACATGATAACAGTGTTCCAATATCTCAGGGGCTGCCCCAAAGAAGAGGGAGTCAAGCTCTTCTCCAAAGCGCCTGAAGGCAGGACAAGAAACAACGGATGGAAACTCATCAAGGAGAGAAGCAACCTGGAATTAAGGAGAAACTTCCTGACAGTTAGAACAATTATCAATGGAACAACCTGCCTCCAGAAGTTGTGGGTGCAGGAACTGAGTACGTCTAATTTAATGAAGAGAAGGATCAGGGGGGACATGATAGCAGTCTTCCAGTATCTCAGGGGCTGCCCCAAAGAAAAGGGAGTCAACCAATTCTCCAAAGCGCCTGAAGGCAGGACAAGAAGCAACGGATGGAAACTCATCAAGGAGAGAAGCAACCTGGAACTAAGGAGAAACTTCCTGACATGGAGAACAATTAACCAGTGGAACAACCTGCCTCCAGAAGCGGGGAATTGGGAATTGAAGTCCACAAGTCTTAAAGTGGTCAAGTTTGAAGACCCTTGCCTTACAACAAAACAGGGGCCAGAATTTCCATTGCTACGCAGTGGCAGTTAGCTGAATTGTGCCCAATTTCATGACGGTTTTAGCCATGGTTGTTAACTTCAGCACATCTTCTTCGTTGTCCTTCAAATATTCTTCCAAAGCCGTTTTTTTTTTCTTTCCTCAACCATCTGATGTACTTGCAATGTTTCACACCCACCTATTTGCCTTGGTAAGTAAGAATCTGTCAACATCGCTGCGAAGGATGA